>JBBGZY010000875.1:3957500-4150000 GCA_037952925.1 Lithobates clamitans | reverse complement strand
ACTTCTTTTAGAGACTGTAATTTTTAGAGGTTCATCCCCCAGAACTTTTAAGCCATTCACCATTCACATGGTTGCACCTTCAAATGTCAGCATTGCAGATGCATGCCTTTTCATTTAAATGTTAAACTTTAATCTTGATCATCAGATGGTTTAGCGCTGAACATTATACCAATATTGTGTATGTGTTTCCTCCTAATGTCATTACCATAGAAGACACTGCTAACCCTTCTCCTGCTTACCTTTTGGCGTCTGAACACCCAAATACTGCAGTCACCTAAACACTCAACATTTCTCTGTGAACAACTTGAAACATTTTTTATGTGGAACAATAACTCTGTTAATGACACTTTGATTTTGTGGGACTCCCACAAAGCTTTTATGAGAGGTGTGTTTATCCATTACTAGGAGCTAAAGATATGAGACAAAGGAAGCAGAACGTTGACAAACTCCTAAAAGACATATAAGACACAGACACACTAAACAAACAACAACCACGCCCAGACCTAAAAACCAAACTGATCCAGTTACGTCTGAAAACTGAGATCCCTTCTCCTTAACAATTATGACAAATACCAGAAATGTAGCAAGATGCATTTTTACAGTTCAGAGAACAAAGCAGGGAAACTCCTTACCCTCCTGAGGAAATCAAAGGTCAATCTATCAAATCCCACATACCCTTAATTTATCACCTTACCACAAATGAAAAGCTCAGAGACCCACAGAGCATAGCTGATGCGTTCAGCACTTTTTACAGTGCTCTTTACAACTTAAGATGACTCTTCCCTACCTCAACCGAGCACCCCTACAATCCAAGCTTTCTTGGACTCAGTGCACCTCCCACACCTAACGACCGAACAAATTGAGGCCCTGAATATCCCTTCCTATTATATACTGATTGCCTCAAAATCATATATCCTACCCTTATGGATTCCCGCAAAACAGCAAACAGAATTAGCACAAAACTACTCATACACATGGGCTACAGACCCCATATACTACCTAGGGTTGAACCTAACCTATTCAAGCTCCTTTCTCTATGGAGCAAACTACACTCCCTCCCTAACCAACCTCCCGAAAGAACTTTAGAAACTTTCTAAGTCAGCTTTACATAGTTACATAGTTGGTGAGGTTGAAAAAAGACACAAGTCTGTCGAGTCCAACCTATGTGTGTGATTATATGTCAGTATTACATTGTATATCCCTGTATGTTGCGGTCATTCAGGTGCTTATCTAATAGTTTCTTGAAACTTTCAACGCCCCCCCGCTGAGACCACCGCCTGTGGAAGGGAATACCACATCCTTGCCGCTCTTACAGTAAAGAACCCTCTACATAGTTTAAAGTTCAACCTCTTTTCTTCTAATTTTAACGAGTGGCCACGAGTCTTGTTAAACTCTCTTCTGCAAAAGAGTTTTATCCCTATTGTGGGGGTCACCACTATTTGTATATTGAAATCGTATCCCCTCTCAAGCGTCTCTTCTCCAGTGAGAATAAGTTCAGTGCTCACAACCTTTCCTCATAACTAATATCCTGCAGATTAGCTTTGTTGCCCTTCTTTGTACTGGCTCCATTTCCAGTACATCCTTCCTGAGGACTGGTGCCCTGAACTGGACAGCATACTCTAGGTGCGGCCGGACCAGAGTCTTGTAGAGCAGGAGAATTATCGTTTTATCCTTTTTAATGCATGCCAATATTCAGTTTGCTTTGTTAGCAGCAGCTTGGCATTGCATGCCATTGCTGAGCCTCATCTATTAGGACACCCAGGTCCTTTTCCATCCTAGATTTCCCCAGAGGGTTCTCCCCCCAGTGTATAGATTGCATTCATATTTTTGTCACCCAAATGCATTATTTTACATTTTTCTACATTAAACCTCATTTGCCATGTAGTTGCCCACCCCATTAATTTGTTCAGATCTTTTTTCAAGGTTTCCACATCCTGCGGAGAAATTATTGCCCTGCTTGGCTTAGTATCGTCCGCAAATACAGAGATTGAACTGTTTACCCCATCCTTCAGGTCGTTTATGAACAAATTAAATAGGATTGGTCCCAGTATAGAATCCTGGGGGACCCCACTACCCACCCCGGACCATTCCGAGTACTCCCCATTTATCACCAACCTCTGAACTCGCCCTTGTAGCCAGTTTTCAATCCATATACTCACCCTATGGTCCATGCCAACGGACCTTATTTTGTACAGTAAACGTTTATGGGGAACTGTGTCAAATGCTTTTGCAAAATCCAGATACACCACGTCTACGGGCCTTCCTTTATATAGCTGGCAACTCACCTCCTCATAGAAGATTAGTAGATTGGTTTGGCAAGAACGATTCTAAATGAATCCATTCATTACTAAAATCTTGTATATAGTCCCTTATCATCCCCTCCAAGAGTTTACATACTATTGATGTTAGGCTAACTGGTCTGTAATTCCCAGGGATGTATTTTGGGCCCTTTTTAAATATTGGTGCTACATTGGCTTTTCTCCAATCAGCTGGTACCATTCCAGTCAGTAGACTGTCAGTAAAAATTAGGAACAATGGTCTGGCAATTCATTTACTGAGTTCCCGAAGTACCCTCGGGCACAAGCCATCTGGTCCCGTTGATTTATTAATGTTAAGTTTCTCAAGTCTAATTTTAATTATGTCCTCTGTTAATCATGGAGGTGCTTCCTGTGATGTGTCGTGAGGATAAACACTCCAGTTTTGGTTACTGAAGCCCCCCCATTCCCTCGTGATGACTGAGAAGATAAATTCAATACCTTCGCCATCTCCCCATCCTTTGTAACCAAATGTCCTTCCTCATTCTTTATGGGGCCAATATGGTCTGTCCTTACATACTTAAAGAATTTCTTGGGATTCTTTTTGCTCTCCTCTGCTATGTGTCTTTCATGTTCTATCTTAGCCGTCCTTATTGCACCCTTACATTTCTTGTTGCATTCCTTAAAAAGTCTGAATGCTGATGATGATCTCTCAACCCTGTATTTTTTGAAGGCCTTCTCCTTTGCTTTTATATGCATTTTTACATTGGAGTTAAGTCATCCAGGACTTTTGTTCGCTCTTTTAAATTTATTACAGAATGGGATGCATTGGCTACTGCCCTTATTTAATATGCTCTTAAAGCAAACCCATCTCTCCTCCGTGTTCTTTGTTCCTAGGATTTTATCCCAATTTTTTGCCTTCTAGCAAGGTTTGTAGTTTAGGGAAGTTTTTAAAATTCAGTGTCTTTGTATTCCCCTTATGTTTCCAATTTGTGTGATTTGTACTGAAGCCAATTGACCTGTGATCGCTGTTACCCAAATTACCCGGTATTTCCACATCCATGATCAGGTCTGTATTGTTGGTAATCAGTAGATCCAGAAATGCTTTATTTCTAGTTGGTGCGTCTACCATCTGACCCATAAAATTATCCTGCAAGACAATTAGGAACTGGCGAGCCTTAGATGAATGTGCAGTTCCCTCCGCCCAGTCTGTGTCTGGATAATTAAAATCCCCCATTATGATAACACTTCCCATCCTTGCCGCTAATCCAAATTGTGATAGATCTGTCTCCCCTTCCTCCCTCAGGTTAGGGGGCCTATAGCATACTCCCAGTATTATTTTCCCCTTAGCTTCATCCCTTTTGGAGCTCTACCCATAAGGATTCCACCTCCTTCCCAGCTCCCTTAGAGCCCTTTCACACTGGGGCGGTTTGCAGGCGCTATTGCGCTAATAATAGCGCCTGCAAACCGACTCGAAAGTGCCGCTGCTTTCATTCCAGTGTGAAAGCCCCGAGGGCTTTCACACTGGAGCGATGCGCTGGCAGGACGGTAAAAAAAGTCCTGCTAGCAGCATCTTCGGAGCGGTGAAGGAGCGGAGTGTATACCGATCCTTCACCGCTCCTGCCCATTGAAATCAATGGGACGGCGCGGCTATACCGCCGGCAAAGCGCCTCTGCAGAGGTGCTTTGCAGTGGTATTTAACCCTTTCTCGGCCGCTAGCGGGGGGTAAAACCGCCCCGCTAGCGGCCAAATACCGACGGTAAAACGCCGCTAATAATAGCAGCGTTTTACCGCCGCCCCCACCCCAGTGTGAAAGGGCTCTTAGTGATGTCATTTCTCACATTCACTTGTACATTATTCTTGATATATAGGCATTCCCCTCCCCCTTTTCCTGTTCAGATCTCTGCCGATACTTGGCCACTGGCTCTTTTTTCACCTCTCTACAAAACATAATGGGACGCTATGTATGAAAAAATAAAGCTAGATGTTCCCATGCCATCCTAAAACACAAATCAGTTGGAGGTACAGGGTTTGTTCACTTTAGAGTTTACTATAATACAGCTATACTTGCCCAACTTAACACTTGAATCTACTTGCCTGGTTTACACTTGAATCTACTTGTCCTTAGCTAAACATTGAAACATACCAAAACCTGATCATGACCTTAGAACTTGGATACTCAGCACACACCAAACCACAAAAACCTGTCACGAACCATTGTTGCCACAAAACTGGCATTTAATTACCTACTTAAAAACACATCTAAAGGGGGCTTTCCCTACAAAATACCATTACCAATATCTGTAGTCTCCATACTCATCCCTAACTTCCCAACACAAACATGGCGAGAAAAAGGGATTTGATATGTATCAGATCTTTACTTTAACAACCTCCTCAGATCCTTCACGCCTCTACAAAACTCTTACCCAAAAGTACTACTATCACTATATACAACTAACTCACTATCTACTGAGCAACCCTCAGACACACATTGAGGTACATCCACTAATATGGAGGCATCTTTCATCACCCCACACAACAAAAAAGGGCATTGCTACATTTTGCAACCTGTTAGGTGACAAGACCTCCTTCAGTACAAACCTGCCTTTACTTAAATGGAAAAAGAACAATGGCAGCTCCATAAACTATTCTCAATAGCCTTTAAAACCAGCTTCCAAGCCACTAGGCCCTCAAACCTTTGGGAATTAGTCCACAAAATCACCCTTAGATGGTATGTTACCTCTGGCAATATTCACACATACGACTCAACTATACAACCCCTATGCTGGAGACAATGTGGGGAGGTAGGAAATCTGTCCCACCTTCTTTGGCGTTGTAATTGTCTTTCTAAACTATGGAAAGACACATTTCAACTCCTCACTGAAGTGACAGGGCTAACCATAACCCCATCCACAGAGCTTGCATTGCTGAACATTAATATGGAAAACATACCTCACTGCTTTCATTGCTTTGGAAAACCACTGAAATACCAACTAAACATGAAGTAGTTACCCTAATACATACACATGGTTCCTACGAAAGCATGTTTATTGCGAGTGAAGGTAATCTGCCTTCAATTTCCAAGAAATGGGCACACTGGCTAATGCTCAAACCTGATATATTTACAGATTACAACAGGCTTACGGTAACCTGCTGTTGTGTTTTACTGTTTTGAATGTAAACAGAGAGCAAGGGAGTTGTCTTCTTCCCCCACGACACAGTATGACCCCAATTGGGGTGTCTGGGGGTAACGGACAACACCCTTCACCTTTTTACAATTATTATTACTGTATGGCAAAGATTTCACTGTTACTCAAGTTTGTCACTATGTTGTATCATATGTACTCAATTTTATGACTCCCCCAACTAGGTCATAATGTATAATTCGTCTACAAGTGCACCAAATGTAAAGCACACTTAGTTAACTACGCGCTTTCATTCTCCTCATTTTCTAAATGTATTAAGAATAATCTGTCATGTTTGTCCGCATATAGCGGAATAACCTGTATGTGTTTCAAAAATCTATTGACTCTATTGCCTCCCATAGTGTAAAATGTATAAACTGAAGATTTATTAAAAGCCAAATGGATTCTTACACAAACAAAGTTAAAAAAGCACATGTAAAATGTAACAACAGCGTTCCAGATGCCTCTTGCGTCACTTTCGGTCCGCTCTGTGTTTCTGGCCACGCCCTACGAGTTATGTTACGTCACTTCATCAGGGGCTCCTCCTGGGAGCAGAATGTTATATTTTTATATGGTATACGAATAGTTATTCCAAAGGGAGGTTTTCAACACCTTTAAAGTCCCAACATTTTTCCTCTTTGTGCATATGTCTACAATCTTGTCCCTGACATCTTTAGACAGCTCTTTAGTCTTGGCCATGGTGGAGAGATTGGAATATGATTGCTTCTGTGGACAGGTGTCTTTTTATACAATTTCATTGGCTCTTTACTGCAGTCAGGGTTGGGCTTTGTCAGGGTGACAAGCCTCGCCCCCGATCACCGCTCTGCACGTGCCCAAGCGCCGTGCACGTGGACAGTATATGTGACCAACTGTGATTGGACACAGCCGGTCACGTGGTAAAGAGCCATTTTTTTATTGGCTCTTTACACGGATCTGGGATGGGCTGTGTCCGAGGGACGCACCTCATCCCCGATCGCCGCGATGCGGGGGCCCGCAGTAGTGACGAAATGCCGAGGACGTCAAATGACGCTCGCCCAGGATGGGAGATCCCATCTGCGGACGCATATGACTATGCCCTGGTATTGAAGTGGTTAAAGGTGCTGAAATCCTCCCTTTGGAATAACTATTCGTATACCATATAAAAATCTAACATTCTTTTATTGAATTGGTAAAAATGTGTCTCAAAAAATATAACACACTACATTAAAACATAATGTACCAGCATCTTACTACTAAACCCATGCATTCTCCCTAGTCTCCAAAAGGTATGAACCCTCTGCTAACTGATCAGATATAGCATGGATATCAAAAGTTGAATCAGTCAAAGGAAATGGAACCAAGTAGACTACCTCAACCCATATGGGGACTAGGAGGAATGTATGGGATTTAGTAGTAAGATGCTGGTACATTATGTTTTTAATGTAGTGTCTTATGTTTTTAACCTTTTCGCATCCGTAGGCCGTCATATGAGGCTACAGACATCATTCAGATACCGTCATTTTCAGCAGGCGATTCCGTACACCATAAGAATGATCATAGCGGCTGTTCCACCGCTTGATCATTCTTACAGGCGGCGAAAGGGGACGCTCCCGCCACCCTCCGGTGCTTCTACCGACTCACCTCAGCGATCGGGGAGTCGGATAGCGGATCCGCCGGTGCCGGATGTAGATCATAGAGATTTCCGGCGGACCAGATTGTCGCCGGAGTCTCTATGATCGTTCGGAGGCCGGGCGCAATGTTATGACGTCACGCCCGGCCTCTGCATTAAAAAAAACGGCGCTGCCTCGGCTGGGAAGCGGTGATCGTTTTTTAAATTTTTTTATTTTAGGCTTCTAAAACATTTTAACCAATTCAATAAAAGAATGTTATATTTTTATATGGTATATGTATAGTTATTCCGAAGGGAGGTTTTCAACACCTTTAAAGTCCCAACATTTTTCCTCTTTGTGCATATGTCTACAATTTTGTCCCTGACATCTTTAGACAGCTCTTTAGTCTTGGCCATGGTGGGGAGATTGGAATATGATTGCTTCTGTGGACAGGTGTATTTTTATACAGCTAAAGAGAGTGCTCTTAATCTCAACTCGCTATCTGTATAGAAGACACCTGGGAGCCAGAAATCTTGCTGATTGATAGGGGATCACATACTTGTTTCACTCATTTAAATGCAAATCAATTTATAACTTTTTTTTAAATGCATTTTTCTAGGTTTTTTTTTGTTGTTCTCTCTCTCACTGTTAAAATAAACCTATCATTAAAATTATAGACTCATCATTTCTTTGTCCGTGGGCAAACATACAAAATCAGCAGGCCATCAAATGCTTTTTTCCCTCACTGTATGTAGAGACTGCAAAGAACAAGTAGTTTTCATATAGCCAGATAATGCTGCATAATGGGGTTGGTTATCATCTTTTGTTCAGTAGCATGAAGCCAAAGGATAATTAAATAACTCAATAACCGAAGACTCAGTC
This sequence comes from Lithobates clamitans, assembly GCA_037952925.1. Taxonomy (NCBI): domain Eukaryota; kingdom Metazoa; phylum Chordata; class Amphibia; order Anura; family Ranidae; genus Lithobates; species Lithobates clamitans. The sequence continues at coordinate 4,142,089 of JBBGZY010000875.1, read as the reverse complement.
TGCCGCTTCCGAGCCATAAAGGGGACCACCTAATGGTGTGGTATTGATCCAGGTGAGCCAGTTAAGCTGCCTGATATTTGAGAAAGTTGGAGAGTCCAAGGCCACCATTCAATTTTGAGCACATAAAAAATGCCCTAGGTAACCTTGGTCTAACTTGACCCCAAATGAATGTATTGACCCAGCGTTGTAGAATCCATAGATGATATGGCAGGACCTCGTAAAACTCGAAAGAGATATAATATCTTAGGGAGTAAGGTCACCATGGTAATATGGCCAAGCCAGGAAACCCTCAATGGTGACCAATGGGTCATTAACAATGTTGAAGTTGATGTAAACCCGATTCGTGAAATTTGAGCTAGGCACATATATTTGCAGTGTTTTGATCTCTTTCTTCAAAGCACTATGCCCCGTGGCTGCCTCATGCTCCGTTCTTCTGTTAATAACCTGATAACTCCGGACAAGTTCTCCACATATGATAAAAGCAGCCTGAGTTTTGTGTTGGGGAGGGTGCTATAAATAGATTAGCAGAGCCCTGAACGATTCAAGGATCAGAGCTGAAAGTCTCTACCTATTAGGAGAGTGGGTTTGTGCCTTATCTTCAGTCAGCTGCCTTGGCTGTATGCCCAGGCTTCACTGCGGTGCTAACCAGGAAGAGAAAATCTCCTAACATGATGTGCACTTTCTAAACAGTATATAAATCTGAAGACAGCAGATATACATGTAAAGCTTATGTAGGGAGATTTGTTTAATCCCTGTGTATCATCTGATGCTGTTCACTTCACTGGGTATATGTGAGGGTTTACATCCACGTTAAGTGAGTTAGCATCGAGGGGTAGTTTACCTGAAATAATGAGTGAAGTTAATTTGATACCTAAATATGTGAGGTTATGTAGGGCCTATTTAAAGGAGAAAGAGGATTGCAGTTGGGAAAGGACAGATTCAGGAAGAGTGATAAGGGCCTGCGATTATTGCTGATCCACCTCCACCTTTAAGCCTGATATTGATGTAAAGCTTTCCAAAATATGAAAAACAAATTGGGAGTAAGAAATACAAATTGGCAGTAATGCCCTGTACACACGGTCGGACATTGATCGGACATTTCGACATCAAAATCCATGGATTTTTTCCGACGGATGTTGGCTCAAACTTGTCTTGCATACACACGGTCACACAAAGTTGTCGGAAAATCCGATCGTTCTAAACGCGGTGACGTAAAACAAGTACGTTGGGACTATAAATGGGGCAGTAGCCAATAGCTTTCGTCTCTTAATTTATTCTGAGCATGCGTGGCAGTTTGTGCGTCAGATTTGTGTACACACGATCGGAATTTCCGACAACGTTTTTTGTTGTCGGAAAATTTTATAGCAAGCTCTCAAACTTTGTGTGTCGGAAATTCCGATGGAAAATGTGTGATGGAGCCCACACACGGTCGGAATTTCCGACAACAAGGTCCTATCACACATTTTCTGTCGGAAAATCCGACCGTGTGTACGGGGCATAAGAAATAAGATCAGTCAAATTTTCAATATTGCCAAAATGTCACGTTTTCTGCCAGGGTATGCAACCTTTTCAGCACAACTGTGTATATGTGTGTTTTTTTTCAAGCTGTGGTGTGTTTTAAATGGCAAACGCAGCATTTGCCGAAATTGCTAGGGATGCACCGAAACTTCGGCTGAAAATTGCTGATAAGGCGCCGATAATTGCACATGCGCAGTAGCAGTGGCCATGCCGCTGGGTGATGACCATTGCGGGGTGTCATCCTGGCGGCTCAAGGTCCTGTCCTCCCGGTCCTTTCCTCCCCTCCCTTCCTTCCTCCCCCCTCCCTCATTTCCTTCCTCCTCCCTCCTCCCCGCAGTAACAATGTACCGCCTCCTGTGATAGACAGCACACTGATCCAATGGTGGGACATTGAATCAGTGTGGCGTGATCACAGGAGGTGGGACGTTGTTACTGCAGCCCAGGCAATTCAAATCTAGCTCCGTGACACAGCGGGAGATCGCCGCTCTGATCTGGGCAAAGGCAAGGCTGCATTTACAGGCACTGGTGAGGCTGCAACTTTTTGGCACAGGCAGCCTGCATCCACAGGCACTGGTGAGGCTGCATCTGACGGGTACTGGTGAGGCTGCATCCCACGGGAACTGGTGAGGCTACATTTGATGGACACTGGTGAGACTGCATTGATCTCTTATATCATGTCTGCAGATTCTGGTCATCTCCTGTATTATGTCTGCTAGAGGTGCACCAAATGGAAATTTTGCTAATACTATTAGCAGTGTGTTTAAGTAAGAGATTGCAGACATGATACAAGAGATGGTTAGAGACTGCAGACTGCATTTTTCTTGAGCTTTTCTTGCACTAAAGGTGCAAATAAGGGCCAACAAAAAATTCAAATTAATTTAAATTGATGGTATTAATTAAAATGTCAAATGTAATACAATTATATATAAAAATATATATATTTTTTTTTTAAAAACTGTAATTTTCGGTTTTCGGCAAAGTGCATCCTGCAGTTTCGGTTTCAGCACCAAAATTTCCATTTGGTGCACCCCTTGAAATTGCCCATCTACTAAAGCCCAAAAGCAGATGGCAAACTTGTAGTTTTGCATTCAAATTCTTACTTCCTGTTGAATTAGCTCTATTATACCTCACCTTTCTTTAGCATAACCTGCTCTGTAGGTTCAGCTACTCTCAGAATGCAGAGGAAGACTCAAGGTAAAATTTAATCAAATAAAAATATGTATGTGGCACTATCCTATCCTTGTGTACCAACTTCAAATCTGTGAACTAAGATGATCATAAAGTGCTAAACAATGAATCCTGACCATAAAAGTGCAATGTGCATATATAATTAGGGCAAATAAATCAAGTGCACTGGATAATGCCCCGTGATCACAACATAAAGTCTATCACAATATATGGACTGTGACTGATCGGCCTGAATCCAGATAAAATATCAAGATATCATATATTGCGATACTTATTCATATATTCAAATTCTTCTAAACTAATCCACATAAAAACAAAGTGTCAAGTGCGCAGTAAATTGAATAGTGCACAAACTGCAGCTCCTCATGCGACTGCAGCTCCTAGTGAAACTGCTATGATATAAATATAAAAGTGACAAAGTGTGCAAAATGACTGCAAGGTGCAAACCTCACATAGACCATTTAAGCAATGAAAAACATTAACAAAGTGACAATTGTGCAATAAAGTTCAAAAAATTATGGGATAATTCCAATATAGTGCAACTCCTAATGTGACAGCAATGTCCGCAAGGGGGATCTTCTATTAAAAAAGTGCAGATATAGTGATGGCAAGTGTCTTGTGATAAATGCATCCGATTCTGTTCCGGTGCGTGACGGTTGTTTCCCCCAGCCTCTCACCTGAAGTAGCGGCCCCCAGTGGGCCGAGTCAAGCGAAAACACACAGGTGGATGATGCTCTGTACAGAGGATGGGTCTTCAAGAATAGTCACGATTCCCGGGGGGATGTCCGTGGATATGGTTTATCCGTGCAAAAATTGCTACACCTTTTGCAAACCTTTTCCTTTCTCTTACAGAGCAATCTCCACATGTAGCTCTCTCAGGTATTAGCTTCCCTGAGTCCCATACCAGAGACTCAGGGAACCTTTTCCTTCCTCTGTACAGAGCATCATCCACCTGTGTGTTTTCGCTTGACTCGGCCCATTGGGGGCCGCTACTTCAGGTGCCATCACTATATCTGCACTTTTTTAATAGAAGATCCCCCTTGCGGACATTGCTGTCACATTAGGAGTTGCACTATATTGGAATTATCCCATAATTTTTTTAACTTTATTGCACAATTGTCACTTTGTTAATGTTTTTCATTGCTTAAATGGTCTATGTGAGACCTCAAGTTGCATTTTCAGTCGCATGTATGCACCTTGCAGTCATTTTGCACACTTTGATACTTTTATATTTATATCATAGCAGTTGCACTAGGAGCTGCAGTTTGTGCACTATTCAATCTACTGCGCACTTGACACTTTATTTGTTTTTATGTGGATTAGTTTAGAAGAATTTGAATATATGAATAAGTATCGCAATATATGATATCTTGATATTTTATCTGGATTCATGCCGATCAGTCACAGTCCATATATTGTGATAGACTTTATGTTGTGATCACGGGGCATTATCCAGTGCACTTGATTTATTTGCCCTAATTATATATGCACATTGCACTTTTATGGTCAGGATTCATTGTTTAGCACTTTATGATCATCTTAGTTCACAGATTTGAAGTTGGTACACAAGGATAGGATAGCGCCACATACATATTTTTATTTGATTTATTTTCTGCCAGGGGTGTGTGAGTACACTGATTTATGTTGGCAGCTCCCTATCCGGTATATTATTAGTGTGGTTTTGCGCATTTAGTTCTCACTTATTTTGCAAGGTAAAATTGAAGCAAATCTGCTTTAAATTCCTATCTGTAACGGTTTAGCTATTTCAATTTTAAGTGCTTTTCATGTTAAATACTTTTTATTTTACTTTACTTAAAAATGTGGAACTCTTTGTTCTGTCTCCAGTACCAGCTTAGACCTGTATGCCAATGTTATCCACTGTCAGAGCCTTCCAGGGGTCCAGACCCGACAAAAGGAAATTGACATCTTGATTGTGCGGGAGAATACTGAGGGAGAGTACAGCAGCCTGGAACATGAGGTCAGTTACTTAGACTGGTATCATGTGTAAAGAGAATCTAATACTATGCTAAAGAGTTTCACTACCACTTTTTACCAGACACCACAAGATGATTGCATGTATTGTTTTGTACAGTGAAGTTAGCTTTTGTATACCTATGTTGGAATGCACTTCTGGAATGGGTCTGGATAGCCCCCAAGGTACTGCTTTGGTAAAAAAGGAATGCACAGCATCTTATAGTGACAACAAGTTCACTGTCCATTTTTTTTCTGTAACTTGAATGCTTCATCTCTGCTATGTTACGTTTCCGATATAATGGCAGGTCTCTCATAAAATATATGCATATTGTCATCTGTTGACCAATTTTATTTCTTACCCACTGAGGAATGCATGAACCCTTAAGCCTTTGGGTTACACTGTCACCTATAGAGTAGGAGGATTGGACACTGGCAAAACAAAAAACTGTAGGCCAGCCCAGGGTATAACCCCTCCTACTACCAACATGCCTCAGATCTTTGTTAGTGGGGGGGGGGGGGGCGTTTTTCTTTCTTTTTTTGCTCACACACACAGGCATAATATATATGTACAGATTCATAAAGTGTAGTCTAGACTCTTTTATGCAGCTGCATACAGCAGCATTAAAATAAGACACAACATCTTTGAGTTTCATAATTTTAGCTGCATTTAATGGTGTACATTTTTAAATGTTTTTGCGGGCAGAGTTCTGCTTTGGTTGTATCATAGGTCATTCTTGTGGCAATCAGGAAGGGCATGAATTTGTTTTTGTTAACCTCTTCACCCCACTGTCCACAGTATGCCTATGCCCCCTGTCCTAAGCTGACTTGTGCACCCCTGTACAAAGCTGGACCTCACCATCTACAATAGACACAAGATATACCTGTGCTCAAATCCTAATAGCTTGTAAATGTATATAATCCATCAGGTACTAAAGGGGCGTGACCACATCTTAATACTAGAAATACCAGATAAACCCTCTGCACACTGCTATATACCCTTTCTAGCAAACTTTGCAATGAAGAAAAAAAACATTTTTTAGTTCACACATTGCAATACATGTCTAACCTTTCCAACTGCGTCTTATCCCTAACCTGATGTGCCAAATGCTACAATGGATATAGTGCCAATATGGGGCAAATGAACAGGAGGAGAGCTACAGGGTCAGGCATGGCCACTGACCTGCAATGCAGAGCTCCCCCCCTAAAACAGCTAAGCATCGGGTTCCTGTGTCAACCTCTCCCTGAGGGTAAATCTCCCCGCACAATGGTGATTCACAATTTTAACTACAAGGACAGGGATTCCATTCTCAGAGTTGCTTGTTTAAAGGGAAGTCTTCGAATCATAAATGTGGTGGTGTTGCTTTTTCCAACCTCAGAGCGAAATACCAGCATGTCAAGCAAAAGCTACGGGATCATGGCATCCAATATTCCATGCTTTTCCTGCCACTCGTTGCTTGTCAGGGGCAGGTCAGATTTTTTCAGTCTCCTCAAAATGCTTTGTCCTGGTTAGAATCTCTGTCGCAACCTGCTCAGGCACCTGCTTGAGTTGCCCTATGTTTATTTCATCTTTTCTTCGGCTTTGAAGCATTGGTACACCTCCTCTCAGGAACGTGGGCGATCAGTGTCTCCCCTGTGGGAGAGTCTGTGGCCTTCTTTTCCCCTCTTTGGCTGGAGCTGCCAAAGTGTAGAATATTGGTTCTCTCTGTTCTGGACAGGTCGTTTTCTTTTTGTTAAGAATTGTCACATTCCCCATGCATGGCTTAAGTTTAGGGATCAAGTCCGCTCTGTTTTGTTGAAGTTTGACAGGGATTTTGTTGCCTCTTTTGGGTAATGCAAATTAATTTTCTTGTAGGTAGTTTTGATAGTGTGTGTGTGTGGGTGCACCTATCTTCCCCCCCTCTGTTGTGACCGTAGTCTGGACCGAGGATGACTCCACTGGGCTTTGGAATGCCTTTGCCTGGCCCATATGTAGCAAGTCTCTCAATATGGCCCCAGTAACAATCTTCTCGTGGAATGTGCGTGGACTAAATTTGAAATTCAAAAGTATTTGAATTACTTGAAAAAAAAAAAAAAAATCATAAACCACATTTTGTGTCTGCAGGAAACCCATCTTATGGCATCCAAGATCCTCGTACTTATAAAACACTGGGCTTTGCACAGTTATCACTCTGTGTATTCAAACTACTCCCGCAGGGTGTCTATATTTATTCGTAAGGATCTTCCCTTTTCCCGTGAACAGGTGGTTTCAGACCCTAAGGGGCAGGATGTCATTTTACATGTCTACCTGTATGGTGTTCCTTCCCTGTTAGTTGAAGTCTATGTCCCTCCTGTACGGCTACAATTTTTACTGAGCTCAGGTGTACATTTGTCTTACTTGCCATTATGCCCTTCTGTTATAGTGGGGTATTTTAGCTCAGTGTTGCAACCATCGCTAGACAGATTGAAACCTTTATCCTCAGAATCTAAATGGTTTGGAAACTGGTGTGAAACTTATGGATATGTAGATCTTTGGCGATGGAAATTTCTATTGGATAGGATTTATTCCTGTCCATCTAAACCTTATTGTGCTCTCTCCACGTTGGACTATTTGCTTGCCACAGATGACCTCTTGCCCTGGGTTCAATCTACTTCATACTTGTCGCAAATGGTGTCGGACCACTCCGTTGTTCAGGTAGCTTTGACATAAACCCTTTTTTCGGTTCTGGAGACTTAGCCCCCTCTGGATCTCCATGTCTGAAATTCATGAACGCATTCACACTGATATGACTGGTTACTGGGCCTCTAACAGTGGCTCTGCTGCAGTAGGCTCTGTATGGGGTGCCTTTTAAGGCTGTAGTGCAAGGCTCTAATATTTCACATATTAACCATTATAGGACTGCTGGTCGTGCCACGTGTCAAGCACTTGAGACCTCTTTAGACACTCCCAACACGCTGCAAATCCATCTTTAGAATCTTATGGTATTTTGGCAGCGGCACATAGAGCATTACAACTCCATATGGTTGACTTGACTAGATAACAACAATTACACTTGTCAGCTAAACTACATTAGCATACCTTGCACGCACAGATTTTTTTTTCTTTATAGCTCCATCCCTGCTAATTAACTGCCTGATGGGTCAGTCTCTTCGCACCCCTTGGGGTCCGAAGAGAATTCTACAGAATTCACATTTGCAGGGGTTTTCACATTTCTTACTTTTCTCAAGCTCAGCGACTCCCAAGGACTTCTCCTTAGATGAGCCCCTGATGGTGGAAGAGGTAACTGCAGCTATCTACTCTCTCCCTTCTAACAAGACCCTGTGGTTGGATGGTCTCCCTTCCAAGTGGTACCAGGCATATATAGATGACTTGGCCCCCAGATGTGATGTTTTATACAACCTTAGAACAGGTAGCACTCACAGGTTCCATGGCTGAAGTTCTAATCGTGGTTCTACAAAAACCCAGTAAAGATAAGCTACTGTGTGGGTCACTCTTTTGAACAGTGATGTTAAGGTCTTGGCTTAACTCCTTGCCCTTCGACTGCAGGTAATTTTAGCGCTTGTGCAGTCTGATCAATCTAGATTCATGCCTGGTAAGAGCACTTTTGATAATATCCGTCGGCTATATCTACATATCCATAAAGCTGCTATTACATCTCTAGATGTGCAAAAAGCATTTGACACTGTTCGATGGCCATTTTTGTGGGAACCTATGTCTCAAATGGGTTTTGACCTGCGCTATGTTCAATGGGTTTGCTTATTACATACAAACCCAAGGACTAGAGTACATACTAATAAAGGTGTCTCTCCAGGCTTTTCTCTTTATGTGGATGACGCGTTGCTGTATCTGGATGGTATGGAGACTTTGTTTAACACTCTCTGATGCAGGTGGTGAATAGAAAAAATTTGCATTGAGCGAGTTCTAAACTGGTAAGGCAAAAAAAAAAGTTTACCAAACATCTAGCTAGTTGGAAGTTAAAGATATAAAAAACAAATATGGAACCCACCTCTTCTGAATATAAACAACGTGCTGCTAGCCCAATAATGTATGTAACAAAAAGTAAGATACTCCCAATGGATTATACACAGCTTACAAGTAATGAAAGATACTGTTTTATATAAAAAATATTGTTTTTATTTTCAATGAGTTAAATCAATAGAAGCAGCAATATCAAAAAGGAAAGTAGATGGGAAGGGCAATATGTGCAAAAAAGAGGAACAACAAGAGCTCTGGGGTACAAAAAAAAAATTACATGTCTATATAATGTTTACAAAAAGAAATCCACAAATAGTATATCTGTGGACATTACTGTTTAGAGTAACCCCAACGCGTTTCAGTCATAATTTTGTATACGATCTTCAGGGGGATACAGACATCTATAACACATTAATACAGAATATTAGCAATATTGACATCAATAACATTATCATTGGGGATAAAGAACCTGTATATGCAGGATTTCAAAAATAACAAAGAGTCCTACCTTTGATACAAGAAATATTTAAAAAGCCAGAGCAGAAAGACAAAACGTCACAATACATCAGGATATGCTCACGGTGGTCCACCATCCAGAAAGTGGGCAGGGCGTCCAATTCTGTCTACAAGAGGTCATACTTAATTAGACATGCAAGGGTGGGAGGAGACACAAATGCGCATATGATATATAATTTCTAGGGATGAATTATCTTCAACTTTTTATTATTTTTGTAAGGATATCCTATGCACTGATGCAAACACAGAGGAGACCATACAGCTGGCCTTTGGTTTATTCATGGCTGGAAGGGGCGTGCAATACAGGATGGGGAGGTGAGACGCTGATGCGCTGGTTCATACCTTGATTATGCACACAGGTGAGATAGGTCAGGGCATCAGCAGGCTTCCATATAAATGGCACACCTAGTATACATTCTATTCCTATGTGGATACAACACATTGGATAGTTGCAGGACAGGAGCATTTAGTGAAAGATAACTCTCAGTAACCATTTACCATCCCTTTCGTTTGAAAGGACTCAGTTTCCGCCGGTGGCCTGTGATCGTGGCACGGAGAGGCAGAACACAGTATTCCGTTCATTTTTATAGCACTGATTGCTGTATAAATGCCAATGGTCCCAAAAAAGTGTCAAAAGTGTCCGATCTGTCCGCCGCAATGTCGTAGTCATGATTAAAATCGCAGATCGCCGCAATTACTTCTAAAAACAAAATTTATAAAAATGCCATCAATCTATCCCCTATTTTGTAGAGGCGCAAACCAATCAATATGCGCTTATTGTGATTTTATTGTGACTTTATTTATTTATTTTTTTTTACCAAAAATATGTAGAATACATATTGGCCTACAAATATATAAAGGAAATCAAAAAAAGACTGCGCTAGAATACATATTGAACACCTTATATGATTAGGTAATTAATAAAAAAGCAATGAGTCAATTATTCAAAGGTGAATGAATGAATAATAGGTGAACCGGATATGACACAAATGATGACATTGAAATATATGTGTCAACTGCCAAGAATATGTCCAAAGAAATGGTGAAAATGTTCAAAAAAGAAGTGAGTCTCTGAAGTCAGAGCTTGATAAAGGGTGATCAAACGGTTACACTCAGCACCCAGTGAGAAATCCTCCACCTTATAGGATGTACGCTTACCAGAGGTAAGCTGGATAATAGCTTATCTATGGATATCCACACAGGGGACACAACTCTATGGACCTCCTCGCCAGGAAGGGGTAGACAGGAACTCTCTTGCAGCGGACCTCAGACAGCATACCAAGGGGACTTTAGTAGCGCAGAAGTCCATCTTAGGTCATTCTCTCACTCAGCACAAGCTGAGCTGAGGGCCTGGAGAAGATTGCTAAAAGATTATTTGCTGTCCTGAAGTCCTGATCTGGAGAAGGGTCTTGTGTCTCTTTCATTGAGGGTCTACCTGTGGATGCTGGATGACAGACAGCTCCTGGGACATTGAACAGACAAAGCAAGCGTTGCAGATTCAAAAGAAGAGAAGATTCCTGGATATATTTGAAGAAGATAAGTGAGAGAATGACCTAAGATGGACTTCTGCGCTACTAAAGTCCCCTTGGTATGCTGTCTGAGGTCCGCTGCAAGAGAGTTCCTGTCTACCCCTTCCTGGCGAGGAGGTCCATAGAGTTGTGTCCCCTGTGTGGATATCCATAGATAAGCTATTATCCAGCTTACCTCTGGTAAGCGTACATCCTATAAGGTGGAGGATTTCTCACTGGGTGCTGAGTGTAACCGTTTGATCACCCTTTATCAAGCTCTGACTTCAGAGACTCACTTCTTTTTTGAACATTTTCACCATTTCTTTGGACATATTCTTGGCAGTTGACACACATATTTCAATAAATTATATATAAATAAGGGAGTGGCGCTGTGCAAGAGAGGATAATTGGCATATAAATTTAACTATTGATTAAAAATCATATTATGGAAAAAAACACAAAAAAAATATGTATCCCACATGGGGGTTGATAAGTGTCAAAAGTGTGATGCAGATAAACGTTCAATGTAGCCTGGATTCTATAACCCAATAACCCATATTAATCCCTGATGGTATTGTGTGATGTGCAAATAAGTGCCAAAGTGCCAAGTGCAATATCACTATAGTGTTCCAGCCCCTATAAACTCCAAGTGATTCAAAACTGAAGAAAAATGGGGGGATCTTATACCCTCTAAAGTGCAGTGTGAAAATAAAATAAAGTTAATATGTGAACAAAAATAAATCAAAAAGGTTTGTAAATCTGTAAAAATATAACTAGGTAGTGATATAGAATTGAATTAATCTAAAAGGTTTTTTTAAAAACTATATATATATATGTATATATACATATAACTTAGATAGTGATATAAATAGTGAATATAGAATTAGAGTGGTGGTTCAAAAATAGATTATTAATAGCACGATTCAAAACAACATGAAATCACATATAAAAGTGTAGAAAAGGGAAAAAGTCCAGCAAATCGTAAAAAAGTTCATATAGTATCTTCCACCCGACAGCCTCCAGATGCAATCCCCCTATTGTGTTTCCACTCACCGGAACCTTATACCCCTGCAGGGGTATAAGCATAAGATGTTTCCACTCCAGCAGATCAGATCCGGATGTCGGTCGAATCTTTCCGGTCTCTCAACTCTGGTTCCTTGGTCCCGGTCCTAGTTCCTATCCGCCTCTCCAGGGTAGGGGGAAGAGGGGGTGGATAATCCCCTAGTATGGTCCTATCTCCAGCCGGACATCCACTCCAAGGAAATTATATGTAATAAAAAAGTTTTGTCCACATAGCGTAACTCTTTTTTTAAAAGGATTTATTAGGTGATAAAATTGTAATCCAATAAATAGAGTTACTTCAAACAAAGTTAAAAATAAAGTTAGATAAAGATTGGGGAGCATACAAGCTCGCTGACTCCCCTTGCTGTTCCGGGACGCAGCGTTGTACACGTCTAGCGCTTGCGTTCCACCGGTCAGCTAGCCAGAACCACAGCGGCAGGAAGTGACGTATGTGCGTACCAAGATAGTCCCGCCTTACGCGTTTCGTCATACGGACGTCATCGGAGGCGTTGCCATCTTGGTCCTCTCAACGCCTTATATCTGGGTGCAGTAAGTGCCATGGCCAATTGTACATCGAATATCATTTGACGGACAGGATGCAAAGCCAATTAAGAAAACCGCTTAGGTTGCGGAGATGAAAATAAATCTTGTTCTTTTTCAACCTTATTTAGTGAAGGGGAACAGTATATCAACAATTGGCATCACCTTGAGCGCCATCTAGTGAAATCTTTGTATATATATAATTGGATGGCGGCCATGGAAAAGGATGTTTTGCAAGCCAGATATTAGCCGGTAAAACTATAGTACGTCACTTTTAAATAAAACAGAGGTAAATAAATTCTCATTTCCTTGAGAATTACGATTTGAGAAGGAAAACATTATTACATATAATTTAACCAGTAAATTAGAAGATAAATAGAAAAAATAAATAAAAATAAAAATAAAAGTAAAAATAAAAATAAAAATAAAAATAAAAAAAATAAAAATAAAATGAAAATAAAAAATAATATATAAAAAATAAAAATAATAAATAAGAAATAGAAAATAAAAAATAAAAAAAAATAAAAAATAATAATAAATAAATAAATAATAAAATAAAAAATAATAAATATAATAATAAAAATGAAATAAAATAAAAATAAATGCAGATTTCATGGATAGTTGGAAATGTACTAGTGTAACTGAAAATATGTTAAAACCTATTCAATAAAAACATTTTGTTAAAAATATGAGATCTGGGAAAATGAATCAGTTTGAATAGTGTACAACTAGCAGGATTGAAAGTGAAATAGGACCTTTTGCACAAAAAGTAATATAATAATTCTTTTGTCCATACTTGTTAAAATTGAGTATTGTGTGTTTGAGGTGAGTATGAACTAAAACGAGGGCTATTCACCCCAAGGGTAAGAAACAAAAAACCCCCTTACATACAATTAATCTATATGTCTTATTATTAAGACATAGAAAGGATTGATAATGTAGGAGACTCGACAATGAATCGGGAGCGCATTATAAAATTAATTCGAATTTAAATAGAAAACTTAATACCAGTGGTTTATAAAATTAAGAGACCTTAAACATAATGTGTATATTAAAAATTGAGTTTCTGAGTGGGATAGATCAATTATAAAAGATAATGGAATATGGACACCTGTCTAAAAATTGGATAAAAAACAATTCAAATCGATGTCCACATTCAATCCTCTGGGAACCAGACTACCCAAACGATATATCCATTTAGTTTCGTTTTGGGAAACTTTTATTCTTTTATTACCTCCTCTCCAATGGTCTTTAATCAGATCTATACCATAAAAAATTAATCCAGTGGGGTTCCTATTATGGACTTCATCAAAGTGCCTGGACAGATTATGTTTTGGAAAGCCTTTTCTGATATTGTTAATGTGCTCTCTAATCCTAACGCGGAGGGGCCTAGTGGTTCTTCCCACATACTGTAGCCGACAGGGACATTCGATCACGTATGTGACGTGGGTACTTTCACAACTGATCAATTCCCTGATTTGATACTCCTTCCCTCCTCTTGACTTGAAGGTTAGTTTTCTCTTTGGTTGTTTTTTACTCACTCGGCACGGTAGACACCTCTGGCACCTATAGAAGCCTTTCATTTCGGGGAACAATTTAACCGTTTTGGGTGGGTCAATCACATTATGCACTAACTGATTTCTCAGGTTGGGGGCTTTTCTGTAAATAAATCTTGGTTTTTTCGGAAGTATCTTTACCAAGATTCTATCGGATTTTAAAATAGGCCAATATTTTCTAAAAATATGTTCAACCGACCGATATTGATTGTTAAAACCAGTGATAAAAGCCATATCCATCTTACTGTGGTGGTCAGTTTTCTCCTTTTTTCTTAGTAGAAGCTCACGGTCTAGGCCCCCTATTGCCAGTTTCTGCTTCATTAAAGGCTCTTTCTGGTATCCTTTATCGATAAACTTTTTAATTAAGGTATCAGCTTGTGCATAGTAGTCATCTATCCTGTGGCAGTTTCTTCGCAGCCTCATCAGTTGGCCTTTCGGAATATTCTGTTTCCATTTCGGATGGTGGCAGCTTGATGTTGGAATGTACCCGTTGCGATCTGTGGTTTTAAAGAAAGTTCTTGTATGTAATTCGTTGCTTTCTTTAAAAATCTGTACGTCCAAGTAATCTATCTCTTGGGGATCGCATTTCCCACTAAAAGAGATGCCATATTTATTTTGGTTCATTGCTCTTAGAAAATGAAAGAACTTACGCCCGGAGATCGAATTTTACCGTCGCTATATTGACGACGTGATCATAGTATGGAGGGGCACGGCAGACTCATTCCAAGATTTTCTAAGAGCAATGAACCAAAATAAATATGGCATCTCTTTTAGTGGGAAATGCGATCCCCAAGAGATAGATTACTTGGACGTACAGATTTTTAAAGAAAGCAACGAATTACATACAAGAACTTTCTTTAAAACCACAGATCGCAACGGGTACATTCCAACATCAAGCTGCCACCATCCGAAATGGAAACAGAATATTCCGAAAGGCCAACTGATGAGGCTGCGAAGAAACTGCCACAGGATAGATGACTACTATGCACAAGCTGATACCTTAATTAAAAAGTTTATCGATAAAGGATACCAGAAAGAGCCTTTAATGAAGCAGAAACTGGCAATAGGGGGCCTAGACCGTGAGCTTCTACTAAGAAAAAAGGAGAAAACTGACCACCACAGTAAGATGGATATGGCTTTTATCACTGGTTTTAACAATCAATATCGGTCGGTTGAACATATTTTTAGAAAATATTGGCCTATTTTAAAATCCGATAGAATCTTGGTAAAGATACTTCCGAAAAAACCAAGATTTATTTACAGAAAAGCCCCCAACCTGAGAAATCAGTTAGTGCATAATGTGATTGACCCACCCAAAACGGTTAAATTGTTCCCCGAAATGAAAGGCTTCTATAGGTGCCAGAGGTGTCTACCGTGCCGAGTGAGTAAAAAACAACCAAAGAGAAAACTAACCTTCAAGTCAAGAGGAGGGAAGGAGTATCAAATCAGGGAATTGATCAGTTGTGAAAGTACCCACGTCACATACGTGATCGAATGTCCCTGTCGGCTACAGTATGTGGGAAGAACCACTAGGCCCCTCCGCGTTAGGATTAGAGAGCACATTAACAATATCAGAAAAGGCTTTCCAAAACATAATCTGTCCAGGCACTTTGATGAAGTCCATAATAGGAACCCCACTGGATTAATTTTTTATGGTATAGATCTGATTAAAGACCATTGGAGAGGAGGTAATAAAAGAATAAAAGTTTCCCAAAACGAAACTAAATGGATATATCGTTTGGGTAGTCTGGTTCCCAGAGGATTGAATGTGGACATCGATTTGAATTGTTTTTTATCCAATTTTTAGACAGGTGTCCATATTCCATTATCTTTTATAATTGATCTATCCCACTCAGAAACTCAATTTTTAATATACACATTATGTTTAAGGTCTCTTAATTTTATAAACCACTGGTATTAAGTTTTCTATTTAAATTCGAATTAATTTTATAATGCGCTCCCGATTCATTGTCGAGTCTCCTACATTATCAATCCTTTCTATGTCTTAATAATAAGACATATAGATTAATTGTATGTAAGGGGGTTTTTTGTTTCTTACCCTTGGGGTGAATAGCCCTCGTTTTAGTTCATACTCACCTCAAACACACAATACTCAATTTTAACAAGTATGGACAAAAGAATTATTATATTACTTTTTGTGCAAAAGGTCCTATTTCACTTTCAATCCTGCTAGTTGTACACTATTCAAACTGATTCATTTTCCCAGATCTCATATTTTTAACAAAATGTTTTTATTGAATAGGTTTTAACATATTTTCAGTTACACTAGTACATTTCCAACTATCCATGAAATCTGCATTTATTTTTATTTTATTTCATTTTTATTATTATATTTATTATTTTTTATTTTATTATTTATTTATTTATTATTATTTTTTATTTTTTTTTATTTTTTATTTTCTATTTCTTATTTATTATTTTTATTTTTTATATATTATTTTTTATTTTCATTTTATTTTTATTTTTTTTATTTTTATTTTTATTTTTATTTTTATTTTTATTTTTACTTTTATTTTTATTTTTATTTATTTTTTCTATTTATCTTCTAATTTACTGGTTAAATTATATGTAATAATGTTTTCCTTCTCAAATCGTAATTCTCAAGGAAATGAGAATTTATTTACCTCTGTTTTATTTAAAAGTGACGTACTATAGTTTTACCGGCTAATATCTGGCTTGCAAAACATCCTTTTCCATGGCCGCCATCCAATTATATATATACAAAGATTTCACTAGATGGCGCTCAAGGTGATGCCAATTGTTGATATACTGTTCCCCTTCACTAAATAAGGTTGAAAAAGAACAAGATTTATTTTCATCTCCGCAACCTAAGCGGTTTTCTTAATTGGCTTTGCATCCTGTCCGTCAAATGATATTCGATGTACAATTGGCCATGGCACTTACTGCACCCAGATATAAGGCGTTGAGAGGACCAAGATGGCAACGCCTCCGATGACGTCCGTATGACGAAACGCGTAAGGCGGGACTATCTTGGTACGCACATACGTCACTTCCTGCCGCTGTGGTTCTGGCTAGCTGACCGGTGGAACGCAAGCGCTAGACGTGTACAACGCTGCGTCCCGGAACAGCAAGGGGAGTCAGCGAGCTTGTATGCTCCCCAATCTTTATCTAACTTTATTTTTAACTTTGTTTGAAGTAACTCTATTTATTGGATTACAATTTTATCACCTAATAAATCCTTTTAAAAAAAGAGTTACGCTATGTGGACAAAACTTTTTTATTACATATAATTTCCTTGGAGTGGATGTCCGGCTGGAGATAGGACCATACTAGGGGATTATCCACCCCCTCTTCCCCCTACCCTGGAGAGGCGGATAGGAACTAGGACCGGGACCAAGGAACCAGAGTTGAGAGACCGGAAAGATTCGACCGACATCCGGATCTGATCTGCTGGAGTGGAAACATCTTATGCTTATACCCCTGCAGGGGTATAAGGTTCCGGTGAGTGGAAACACAATAGGGGGATTGCATCTGGAGGCTGTCGGGTGGAAGATACTATATGAACTTTTTTACGATTTGCTGGACTTTTTCCCTTTTCTACACTTTTATATGTGATTTCATGTTGTTTTGAATCGTGCTATTAATAATCTATTTTTGAACCACCACTCTAATTCTATATTCACTATTTATATCACTATCTAAGTTATATGTATATATACATATATATATATAGTTTTTAAAAAAACCTTTTAGATTAATTCAATTCTATATCACTACCTAGTTATATTTTTACAGATTTACAAACCTTTTTGATTTATTTTTGTTCACATATTAACTTTATTTTATTTTCACACTGCACTTTAGAGGGTATAAGATCCCCCCATTTTTCTTCAGTTTTGAATCACTTGGAGTTTATAGGGGCTGGAACACTATAGTGATATTGCACTTGGCACTTTGGCACTTATTTGCACATCACACAATACCATCAGGGATTAATATGGGTTATTGGGTTATAGAATCCAGGCTACATTGAACGTTTATCTGCATCACACTTTTGACACTTATCAACCCCCATGTGGGATACATATTTTTTTTGTGTTTTTTTCCATAATATGATTTTTAATCAATAGTTAAATTTATATGCCAATTATCCTCTCTTGCACAGCGCCACTCCCTTATTTATATATAATTTATAGACTTTTTTGAGGGTGCCCTTTGGTGCCCTCTGCCTACATAGGGGGGCTGCAGTTGCAAGCACAACCTGTAGCGCGGATCTATTGTTTATAATACACATATTTCAATGTCATCATTTGTGTCATATCCGGTTCACCTATTATTCATTCATTCACCTTTGAATAATTGACTCATTGCTTTTTTATTAATTACCTAATCATATAAGGTGTTCAATATGTATTCTAGCGCAGTCTTTTTTTGATTTCCTTTATATATTTGTGTGCACGCCTCACTCTAGGATTGCAGCTTGTTTTACTCTACTAATCATTAGTAGCACAACCTTTATGTTAGCGCGGTATTTTTTATGGTTTACATATTGGCCTAAACTGTGGAAGAAATTAGGTTTTTTTATATATTTTTGGGGGATATTTATTATAGCAAAAAGTAAAAAATATTGCTTTTTTTTTTAAATTGTCGCTCTTTTTTTGTTTATAGCACAAAAAAATAAAAAACCGCAGAGGTGATCAAATACCACCAAAAGTAAGCTCCATTTGTGGGAAAAAAAAGGACATCAATTTTATTTGGGTACAAGGTCGCACAACTGCGCAATTGTCAGTGAAAGTGACGCAGTGCCGTATCGCAAAAAAGGGCCTGGTCAGGAAGGGGGTAAATCCTACCGGGGCTGACGTGGTTAACCACGTCAGCCCCGGAAGGTTTTACCCCCTTTCTGACCAGAGCACTTTTTACAATTTGGCACTGCATCGCTTTAACTGCTAATTGCACGGTCTTGCAATGTTGTACCCAAAGGAAATTTGCGTCCTTTTTTTCCCACAAATAGAGCTTTCTTTTGATGGTATTTGATCACCTCTGCGGTTTTTATTTTTTCCGCTATAAACGGAAAAACTACTTCTACTTTTTGTTATAAAATAAATCCAATAAACTCAATTTTAGTCCTACATTTAGGCTAAAATGTATTCAGCCACATGTCTTTGGTAAAAAAAAAAAAAAGTCAATAAGCATATATTGGTTTGCGCAAAAGTTATAGCTACAAACTAAGGTACATTTTCTGGAATTTACACAGCTTTTAGTTTGACTGCCTATCTCATTTCTTGAGGTGCTAAAATGGCAGGGCAGTACAACCCCCCCCCCCCCCCCAAATGACCCCATTTTGGAAAGTAGACACCCCAAGGACATTTCTGAGAGGCATGTTGAGCCCATTGAATATTTAATTTTTTTGTCCCAAGTGATTGAATAATGACAAAAAAAAAATATATATTTCACAAAAAGTTGTCACTAATCGATATATTGCTCACACATGCCATGGTTATATGTGGAATTGCACCCAAAAATACATTTTGCTGCTTCTCCTGAGTACGGGGAAACCACATGTGCGGGACTTTTTGGGAGCCTAGCCGCGTACGGGGCCCCCGAAAACCAATCACCGCCTTCAGGATTTCTAAGGGCGTAAATTTTTGATTTCACTCCTCACTACCTATCACAGTTTTGAAGGCCATAAAATACTAAGATGGCACAACCCCCCCCCCCCATGACCCCATTTTGGAAAGTAGACACCCCAAGCTATTTGCTGAGAGGCATGCTGAGCCCATGGAATATTTTATATTTTGCCACAAGTTGCGGGAAGATTACAAACTTTATTTATTTTTTTTTGTATTTTTTTTTGCACAAAGTTGTCAAATGATATATTGCTCAAGATGGCACCCCCCCCCCCCAAATGACCCCATTTTGGAACGTGGACACCCCAAGCTATTTGCTGAGAGGCATGGTGAGTATTTTGCAGCTCTCATTTGTTTTTGAAAATGAAGAAAGAAAAGAAAATGTTTTTCTTTTTTCAATTTTCAAAACTTTGTGACAAAAAGCGAGGTCTGCAAAATACTCACCATGCCTCTCAGCAAATAGCTTGGGGTGTCTACTTTCCAAAATGGGGTCATTTGGGGGAGGGTTTGTGCCATCTGGGCATTCCATGGCCTGTGATAGGCAGTGAGGAGTGAAATCAAAACTTTACACCCTTAGGAACCCTAAAGGTGGTGCTTGGTTTTCTAGCTGGGTCCCGTATGCAGCTAGGCTCCCAAAAAGTCTCACACATGTGGTATCCCTGTATTCAGGAGAAGCAACAGAATGTATTTTGCGGTGTAATTTCACATATGCCCATGGCATGTTTGAGCAATATATCATTTAGTGACAACTTTCCCACATCTTTTGTCACAATATAAAATATTCCATGGACTCGACATGCCTCTCAGCAAATAGCTTGGGGTGTCTACTTTCCAAAATGGGGTTATTTGGGGGGGGGGGGGTTTGAACTGTCCTGGCATTTTATACACACCATTTAGAAGCTTATGTCACACATCTATATACAAAAAATCAAAAAAAGACTGCGCTAGAATACATATTAAACACCTTATATGATTAGGTAATTACAAAGAGAAATAAATCAATTATTCAAAGGTGAATGAATAAATAATAAATAAGCCAGATATAACACAAACAATGACATGAAATTATATGTGTCAACTGCCAAAAGTAAGTCCAAAGAAATGGTGAAAATGTTCAAAGAAGAAAGTGAGTCTCTGAAGTCAGAGCTGGATAAGGGGTGATCGAATGGTTACACTCAGCACCCAGTGAAAAAAATCCTCCACCTTGTAAGATGTAAGCTTACCAGAGGTAAGCTGGATTAAAGCTTATCTTGGATATCCTCAAGGAGACACAACTCTATGGACCTCCTCGCCGGGAAGGGGAAGACAGGGCCTCTCTTGTAGCGGACCTCAGACAGCGTGCCAAGGGGACCCAGAAATAAAAGGAATGTCCTTATTCACACAAGAAAGGAAGCATGTGTGAATAAGGACATTCCTTTTATTTCTGGGTCCCCTTGGCACGCTGTCTGAGGTCCGCTACAAGAGAGGCCCTGTCTTCCCCTTCCCGGCGAGGAGGTCCATAGAGTTGTGTCTCCTTGAGGATATCCAAGATAAGCTTTAATCCAGCTTACCTCTGGTAAGCTTACATCTTACAAGGTGGAGGATTTTTTTCACTGGGTGCTGAGTGTAACCATTCGATCACCCCTTATCCAGCTCTGACTTCAGAGACTCACTTTCTTCTTTGAACATTTTCACCATTTCTTTGGACTTACTTTTGGCAGTTGACACATATAATTTCATGTCATTGTTTGTGTTATATCTGGCTTATTTATTATTTATTCATTCACCTTTGAATAATTGATTTATTTCTCTTTGTAATTACCTAATCATATAAGGTGTTTAATATGTATTCTAGCGCAGTCTTTTTTTGATTTTTTGTATATATTTGTGTGCACGCCTCACTTTAGGATTGCAGCTTTTTTATTTTATTTTATTTTATTTTACAGTGGTATAACCCTTATGCTAGCGCGGTATTTATATGTTTTATTATGTCACACATCGCCCACTCTTCTAACCACTTGAAGACAAAGCCCTTTCTGACACTTTTTGTTTACATGAAAAAATTATTTTTTTTTTTGCAAGAAAATTACTTTGAACCCCCAAACATTATATATTTTTTTAAAAGTATAAATGCCCTACAGATTAAAATGGTGGGTGTTTCATTTTTTTTTTTTTTTTCACACAGTATTTGTGCTAATGCACTAAAACACACTATATTGCCCAAATGTTTGATGAAATAAAAAAGATGATCTTAGGCCGAGTACATGGATACCAAACACCATGCATGCTTTAAAATTGCGCACAAATGTGCAGTGGCGACAAACATTTTTTAAAAGCCTTTACAGGTTACCACTTTAGATTTACAGAGGAGGTCTACTGCTAAAATTACTGCCCTCGATCTGACCTTCGCGGTGATACCTCACATGCATGGTGCAATTGCTGTTTACATTTGACGCCAGACCGACGCTTGCGTTCACCTTTGCGCGAGAGTAGGGGGAGGGGGACAGGGGTGCTTTTTTTTTTTTTTATCTTATTTTTAAACTGTTCCTTTCATTTTTTATTTTTTTTATCATTTTTATTGTTATCTCAGGGAATGTAAATATCCCCTATGATAGCAATAGGTAGTGACAGGTAATATAAATATAAATATATATATAGGTGTTAGATGCATGTTGGACTTGGATAGAATTGGTAGTGTTTTGTTTTTTTTTTGTACAGAAGTAAAATACATTTGGGTACCTAGTAGTAGAGCCGCATGATTAATCGTTAAAGAATCAAGATTGTGATTCTACCCCCCTTGCAATCTTAACAGAATTTTCCTGATTCAGTGCAGTGTTCTCTGCTCACTGCTGACAGCTTTAAAAAAAAAAAAAAAACAGGCAGCCTGCCAAATTTATCACAACATTGCTTAGGCAGAGATAAAGAGAAACATTGTAACACTTCTTTTAGATCAAAGGGATGAACTTTGGGCTGTAAACGAGGTCAGTTTAACCACTTAAAGACTAAACCTTTTTTGACACTTGTTGCTTACAAGTTAAAATCAGTATATTTTGCTAGAAAATTACTTAGAACCCCCGAACATTATATATATATATTGTTCGGGGGTTCTAATATACACAATCACTCCTATATATACAATCCTATACCCACAGGTGATACAGAGAATGATGACAAAAAACAAAGGATGATTCATTTTGCTCCAGCAGGGAAAAAAAAATCTTTCCTGATCCCCCAAGAGGGAATCGGATGTTCCCTGGATCAACTTTACCTATAAATGCTAGTATCCAGTTATATTATGTACATTTAGGAAGTAATCCAGGCCTTTCTTAAAACAATCTGAGCTGGCCAGCTCTTGAGGGAGTCTTTTTCATATTTTCACAGCTCTTATGCCCCGTACACACGGTCTGATTTTCCAACGGAAAATGTGTGATAGGACCTTGTTGTCGGAAATTCCGACTGTGTGTGGGCTCCATTACACATTTTCCATGGGATTTTCCGACACACAAAGTTTGAGATCAGGCTATAAAATTTTCCGACCACAAAATCCGTTGTCGGAATTTCCGATCGTGTGTACACAAATCCGGCGCACAAAGTGCCACGCATGCTCAGAATAAATAGAGAGATAAAAGCTATTGGCTACTGCCCCGTTTATAGTCCCGACGTACGTGTTTTACGTCACCGCGTTCGGAATGATCGGATTTTCCGACAACTTTGTGTGACCGTGTGTATGCAAGACAAGTTTGAGCCAACATTCGTCTGAAAAAATCCTAGGATTTTGTTGTCGGAATGTCCGATCAATGTCCGACCGTGTGTACAGGGCATTACTGTGAAGAAACCTTTCCGTATTTATAGATGAAATCTCTTTTTTCCCACAGAGTGCTCCCTTGTCCTCTGTGGTGACCTGAAAGTGAATAACTCACCACCAAGTTCACTATATGAACCACATATGTATATATACAGTTGTGCTCATAAGTTTACATACCCTGGCAGAATTTATGATTTCTTGGCCATTTTTCAGAGAATATGAATGATAACACAAAAACTTTTCTTTCACTCATGGTTAGTGTTTGGCTGAAGCCATTTATTATCAGTCAACAGTGTTTACTCTTTTAAAATCATAATGGCAACAGAAACTACCCAAATTACCCTGATCAAAAGTTTACATATTCCAGTTCTTAATACCATGTATTTCCTCCTTTAACATCAATGACAGCTTGAAGTCTTTTGTGGCATTTGTGGATGAGGTTCTTTATCTTCTCAGATGGTAAAGCTGCCCTTTCCTCTTGGCAAAAAGCCTCCAGTTCCTGTCAATTCTTGGGCTGTCTTGCATGAACTGCAACGTTTGACATCTCCCTAGAGTGGCTCAATGATATTGAGGTCAGGAGACTGAGATGACCACTCCAGAACCTTCACTTTATTCTGCTGTAGCCAATGGCAGGTCGACTTGTGTTTTGGATCATTGTCATGTTGGAATATCCAAGTACGTCCCATGCGCAGCTTTCTGGCTGATGAATGCAAATGTTCCTCCAGTATTTTTTGATAACATGCTGCATTCATCTTGCCATCAATTTTGACCAAAATTCCTGTTCCTTTTGTAGCTCACACATCCCCAAAGCATCAGCAATCTACCTCTGTGTTTCACAGTAGGAATAGTGTACCTTTCATCATAGGCCTTGTTGACACCTCTCCAAATGTAGCGTTTATGGTTGTGGCCAAAAAGCAAAATTTTGGTCTCATCACTCCAAATGATTTTGTGCCAGAAGGTTCGAGGCTTGTCTCTGTACTGTTTGGCTTTAATGTAAGCAGTATACTTTGTGGTATTTACGTAGTAATGACTTTCTTCTGGTGACTCGACCATGCAGCCTATAGTTCTTTAAGTGTCTCCTTATTTTGCATCTGGAAACAGCCACGCCACATGTTTTCAGAGAAATTCCTGTATTTCACCAAAGTTATTTGTGGGTTTTTCTTTGCATCCGAACAATTTTCCTTGCAGTTGTGGCTAAAATTTTAGTTGGTCTACCTGACCGTGGTTTGATTTCAACAGAACCCCTTATTTTCCACTTCTTGATTAGAGTTTGAACACTGCTGATTGGCATTCTCAATTCCTTGGATATCTTTTTATATCCCTTTCCTGTTTTTATACAGTTGAACTACCTTTTCCCGTAGATCCTTTGACAATTCTTTTGCTCTCCCCATGACTCAGAATCCAGAAACGTCAGTGCAGCACTGGATGAAAGCTGCAAGGATCTGTCAAGAGTCCAGAAACTCATTGACTTTTTATACACACACACTAATTACAAGCAAACCGATCACAGCTGAGGGCGGTTACCTTTAATAGCCATTCAAACCCGTTTGTGTCAACTTGTGTGCATGTTATTAGGCCAAAATCACCAGGGTATGTAAACTTTTGATCAGGTTTATTTGGGTAGTTTCTGTTGCCATTATGATTTAAAAAGAGTAAACACAGTTGATAATAAATGGCTTCAGCCAAACACTAACCATGAGTGAAAGAAATCTTTTTGTGTTATCATTCATATTCTCTGAAAAATGACCATGAAATCATAAATTCTGCCAGGGTATGTAAACTTATGAGCACAACTGTACATGTTGATCATATCCCCCTTAATCTCCTCTTCTCCAGAGAGAATACATTCAGTTAAGTTAATCTTTCCTCATAGCTCAGCTCCTCCATGCCTCTTATCAATTTGGTTGCTCTTCTCTGCACTTTCTCTAGTTTCCCCAATATCCTTTTTATGAACTGGTGCCCAAAACTGAACTGCTTATTCCAGATGAGGTCTTACGAATGATTCGTATCGAGACAAAATGGTCTCTCCCTCTCCCTCTCCCTCTCCCTCCCCTCCCTCTCTCTCTCTCTCTCTCTCTCTCTCTCTCTCTCTCTCTCTCTCTCTCTCTCTCCCCCCCTCTCTCTCTCCCCCCCCTCTCTCTCTCCCCCCCTCCCTCTCCCCCCTCTCTCTCCCCCCCCCTCCCTCTCCCCCCTCTCTCTCCCCCCCCTCTCTCTCCCCTCCTCTCTCTCCCCCCCTCTCTCTCCCCCCCTCTCTCTCCCCCCCCTCTCCCTCTCCCTCCCCCTCTCTCTCTCTCTCTCTCTCTCTCTCCCCCCCTCTCTCTCCCTCTCCCCCCCCTCTCTCTCTCTCTCTCTCTCTCTCTCTCTCTCTCTCTCTCTCTCTCTCTCCCTCTCTCCCTCTCTCCCTCTCCCTCTCTCTCCCCCCTCTCTCTCTCTCCCCCCCTCTCTCTCTGCAGTCCATGCCTTCCTTAATACAAGAAAGGATTTTGCTCGCTTTGGAAACCGCAGCTTGGCATTGCATGCTATTATTAAGTTTATGATCTACCAGAACCCCCAGATCCTTCTCCACAATTGACTCCCCTAGTATGTATGATTCATGCATGTTTTTAACCCCCATGTGCATAGCTTTACATTTATCAACATTAACTACTTCAATACAGTGCACTTTAATTTCCAGCTTTTAGTGCTGTCGCAATTGGGCGGTTATGCAACACTGTACCCAAATTAATTTATCCTCTTCACACAGAGCTTTCACACAAATAGAACTTTTGTTTGCTGGTATCACCGCTGGGTTTTTAAGCTTTTTCTAAAAAAAAAAAAAAAAAACGAAAAAAGACCAAAAATTGTGAAAAAAAAAATGTGTTTTTCTTAATTTTTTTTTAACCACTTCAATAGCGGGCACTTTCGCCCCTTCCTGCCCAGGACAATTTTCAGCTTTCAGTGCTGTCGCACTTTAAATGACAATTGCGGTGTCATGCAATGCTGCATCCAAACTAAATGTTTATAATTTTCTTCCCACAAATAGAGCTTTCTTTTGGTGGTATTTGATCACCACTGGGTTTTTATATTTTACTAAACAAACTAAAAAAGACTGAAATTTTTGAAAAAAAAAATGTTTTTCTTTTTTTTCGGTTATAACATTTTGTTTTCTCCTTCACTGACGGGCACTGATGAGTTGGCACTGATATGCACCTGTGATGGGCACGGACAGGCGGCTTTGATGGGCACTGACAGGCAGCTCTGATAGGCGGTATTGATTGCCACTGATAGGTGGCACTGATGATGAGGTACTGACAGTTGTTACTGCTGGGCACTGATTGGCACTGGTGTGCACTGATTGTCACTGATATGGGCACGAATATCCGTTTCTGATGGGGCACTGACTGGCAGCTGATAGGCACGTATTGTCAACTGTGGGGGCACATCTGATGGGGCTGTGCTGATTATCGGCACAGACCCACCCCCCCCCTCTGAGAGGGAGAGCCGCCAAACGGCTCTCCCTGTCAGCGCGAACCGAGGAATGCCATTTACCTGTACTTCCAGGTTCTTGCGATGATCAGCTGTGATTGGTCACAGCTGATCATGTGGTAAGGAGCCTCCGTCAGAGGTGCCATACCTTGATCGGAGATGCAGTGTGCATGTTATCCTGCTGGACGGCACATGACGCCCAGATAGGAGAACAGAACCACCGCCCGGCCGTCATTCTGCTATAGGCCAGGTGGGAAGTGGTTAAATAAGTTCTTTTTCTCCTACACTGATGGGCACTGATACGTGGTACTTATGGGCAATGATAGTTGGCACTGGGCAAGCATAACTGGGCACAGACAGGTGTCACTGATGGGCACAGATGGGTGTCAATGATGGGCACTGTTGGGGCTGCATTGTAATCAGGGCACTGATGATCAGTGCCCTGATTACCTTTACACGTTTTTTTTCTATGAGGAGATGCCACTTATCAGCTCTCCTCACCTTGCACCCAGTGTAAGAGAGGAAAAGCCGATAAACAGCACTTCCTTGTTTACATGCAATCGGCTGTGATTGGACACAGCCGATAACATGGGTAAAGAGCCACGACCATGGCTCTTTGCCGAGATCGGGGTAGCGCTGTGTCCCAGGAACACTATGCGCCCGTGATCGCAGCTAAACCGGGCGCTGTCATGTCGTCCCAGAACGAGAACCGCACCGCTCCGCTGTCATTTGACGGCGAGCGGGAAGTGGTTAAACTTCTTTTGCCACACAGTTGCCCAATGAAACAGTGCATTGAGGTCGGCTTGTATGTGTTCATGAAGTAATAAAGTATTTGTGGGGGGTTTTTTCCCCTTCCACGTTTTTAATACAATTCAGTTCTTATTTAATGTATGTACTGTATCTCATTTTATGATTAATTATGTTGCCAAAATCTGGAAGACAATTACTCTATATGCTTTCAGTTTATATGTTTGATTCATTAAAGCATGTGTTCTGGTTGGCGGTCCTTGTAGTCTACTGGCTGCTGCTTTTGTCAGCGATTTTTGAGCTGTCCGTTTTGAAAAAAGTGGTCTGGCTGGTCCTTGTAGTCAGCCAGCCGCTGCTATTGTTAGTGCTAGCAGAGCTGTTGTTCGTAGGATGTCTTTCCGCTGCTCTGGCTCACGCCACGTCCCCTCCCCTTGCAGTGCTAGCAGAGCTGTTAGTTGGGTGGTTTTAGCTGCTCTGACTCTCCACCTTATAAACATGTCTAATAATGTCCAAGGGCAGGCTGGAGAAAGGAGGACCTTCGAAATGTGTAGCCACGCCCACTAACCCTCTCTTGGTGTGGGGTCATCCCTGAGGCTTCCCTACTTCTACACTGCTCTGTCTTATCTGGCAGTCTTTGCCTTGAAGCACCTGCATCTTTCACACAATCACAGCACTGCATTCTGTAGTGTCTGAAGTGGATCAGGGTGAAAGCTTCTAAGGATTGAATTTATTACGGTTTTCTTCAGTCATGTGCGTGGCAAATTATGTTTTAAGCTTACCATTAAAGCCTTCTCATACTGCACTTAAGCTGGGTATACACCAGGGGTAGCCAACTTTTTAAGCACAGTGTGCCGAAAAATGTTTTTGAAAAAATTGAGCGTGCCGATTTTATAACAAAAAATGTCCACTGTGATCCCCTGCACATCTGCCCCACCACTGTAAACCCCTGCACATCTGCCCCACCATTGTACTACCCTGCACATCTGCCCCACCACTGTAACCCCCTGTACATCTGCCCCACCACTGTACCACCTTGCTCTTCTGTTCCACCACTGTATCCCCATGCTCTTCTGTTCCACCACTGTACCTCCATGCACATCTGCTCCACCACTGAACCATCTTCTCATCTGTACTAGCACTAAACTTATCTACTCATCTGCCCCACCACTGTAACCCCCTTTCTCATCTGCCCCACGACTGGACCTCCTGCACATCTGTCCCACCTCTGTTCCCCCTGTTCTTCTTTCCCAACACTGTAATCCCCTGCTCATGTGTTCCACCAATGTACCTCCTTTCTCCTCTGCACCCCTCTACACATCTGCCCCATTTCTGTACCCCCTGCTCCTCTGCCCCACCGCTGCAACCCCCTGCTCACCAGTCCCACCAATGTACCTCCTGTCTCCTCTGCCCCAACACTGAACCCCCTTCTCATGCCTCCCACCACTGTATCTCCTACTCTTCTGTCCCACCACTGTACCCCCTTGCGCTTCTGTCCCACCACTGTGACCCTCTGCTCATCTGCCCCATCAATTTACCCCTTTTCACATCTGCCCCATCACTGTACCTCCCTGCACATCTGCTCCACCGCCGTATCCCCTGCTCTTCTGTCTCACTACTGAATCACCTTCTCATCTATCCTAACACTGAACCCATCTGCTCATCTGCCGCACCAGTGTAACCTGCTTTCTCATCTGCCCCACCAATGTACCTGCACATCTGTCTCACCTCTGTACCCCACTGCTCTCCTGCCCTACCTCTGTTCCCCCTGCTCTCCTGCCCTACCTCTGTTCCCCCTGTTCTCCTACCCTACCTCTGTTCCCCCTGTTCTCCTACCCTACCTCTGCTCCCCCTGCTCTCCTGCCCCACCTCTGTTCCCCCTGCTCTCCTGCCCCACCACTGTAACCCCCTGCTCATCTGCCCCACCAATACACCTCCTTTCACATCTGCCCCTACTGCTCTACCCCCCTGCCCCTAAATTAACCCCCCTGCTTTTCTGCCCCAACGCTGAACCCCTCTGCTTTTCTGCCCCAACACTGAACCCCCCTGCTCATCTGGGCCAACACTGCACCCCCTGCTCATCTGGGCCAACACTGAACCCCCCTGCTCATCTGGGCCAACACTGAACCCCCCTGCTCATCTGGGCCAACACTGAACCCCCCTGCTCATCTGGGCCAACACTGAACCCGCCTGCTCATCTGGGCCAACACTGAACCCCCCTGCTCATCTGGGCCAACACTGAACCCCCCTGCTCATCTGGGCCAACACTGACCCCCCCTGCTCATCTGGGCCAACACTGAACCCCCCTGCCCATCTGGGCCAACACTAAACCCCCTGCTCATCTGGGCCAACACTGAACCCCCCTGCTCATCTGGGCCAACACTGACCCCCCCTGCTCATCTGGGCCAACACTGACCCCCCCTGCTCATCTGGGCCAACACTGACCCCCCCTGCTCATCTGGGCCAACACTGACCCCCCCTGCTCATCTGGGCCAACACTGACCCCCCCTGCTCATCTGGGCCAACACTGAACCCCCCTGCTCATCTGGGCCAACACTGAACCCCCCCTGCTCATCTGGGCCAACCTTGAACCCCCCTGCTCATCTGGGCCAACCTTGAACCCCCCTGCTCATCTGGGCCAACCTTGAACCCCCCTGCTTATCTGGGCCAACCTTGAACCCCCCTGCTCATCTGGGCCAACCTTGAACCCCCCTGCTCATCTGGGCCAACCTTGAACCCCCCTGCTCATCTGGGCCAACACTGCACCCCCCTGCTCATCTGCCCCACTGCTGAACCCCCCCTGCACATCTGCCCCACTGCTGAACCCCCCCTGCACATCTGGGCCAACCCTGAACCCCCCTGCTCATCTGGGCCAACCCTGAACCCCCCTGCTCATCTGGGCCAACCCTGAACCCCCCTGCTCATCTGGGCCAACCCTGAACCCCCCCTGCTCATCTGGGCCAACCCTGAACCCCCCTGCTCATCTGGGCCAACCCTGAACCCCCCTGCTCATCTGGGCCAACCCTGAACCCCCCTGCTCATCTGGGCCAACCCTGAACCCCCCTGCTCATCTGGGCCAACCCTGAAGCCCCCTGCTCATCTGGGCCAACCCTGAACCCCCCTGCTCATCTGGGCCAACCCTGAACCCCCCTGCCCATCTGGGCCAACCCTGAACCCCCCTGCCCATCTGGGCCAACCCTGAACCCCCCTGCCCATCTGGGCCAACCCTGAACCCCCCTGCTCATCTGGGCCAACCCTGAACCCCCCTGCTCATCTGGGCCAACCCTGAACCCCCCTGCTCATCTGCCCCACTGCTGAACCCCCCCTGCACATCTGCCCCACTGCTGAACCCCCCCTGCACATCTGCCCCACTGATGAACCCCCCTGCACATCTGCCCCACCTCTGAACCCCTCCTGATCCTTTTCCCCACCACTGTACCCTCTTGCTCATTTTCCCCACAGCTGTACCTTCTTCTCTATGATATGCAGAGTGGTGAAAGGAAGCATCTACCTGTCCTGGCACACTCATCCTGCTGATCCACCTCTTTCATCCAGCCCACGTGCTTGTATGTGATGTCACATACCAGCATATGGAATGGATGTGCAATAATGAGCTCAGGTCAGGGGCATTTTCTGAAGCAGTGGGCCCGTGTGCAGGATCATACGTTGGGACACCGCCGCTGAGAAAAGGGGGTTGGATGTGATTTTCATTGCGCTGAATGCTGACTGTGGCTTAAAAGGACATGGAGTGCAGGGATTCAGTAGTAACTGACGCAAAGGTTCAGGAATAATTTCAACAAAGTTCCCAGAAGCTCAACAGTAATTCCACAAACTGTCATCTGATTGTGGTTTTCTTAATCACAGTGAAATCCCTTCTTTCTGAGATTGGTAGTAGCAACCAAGCGAGTCATCTTTCTCCAGATGGTGGATGGGGCTAGCAGGACTGAGGATTGGCTTTAGCAGTGGCCAAGACAGTCCTCCTCCTCCTGGAAACTGGGACTGCCCCCCCTTGCAGAACTGCACCCAATCTCTTCCCCATCACAAAAGCTGACAATCCCAGCTACAGCCAAGTTAGAGAACGAAACAATGTTTCCCATCTTTTACAACGTGTGGGGGCACAGTGCCTTCCCCTCAGTGCAGGTGCGGCATGGGAAATTCTGAAATTGGAATGCATTAGTGTCTCACTGACACTTCCCTGTGCTGCTCTGCTGATGGGTCGAGTGCCGACAAAAGAGGCTTTGCGTGCCGGGGGTTGCCTACCCCTAGTATACACATACCAGACTTTGGCCGCTTCAGCGGGAACCAGCTGAATTTCGGTACGTGTACTGCTGTCTGTTCAACTACTTGCTTCTGTCGAAAGGTCCTGCTGGAAAACCAGCATCATTTGATCAGTACATGAAGCCATTGGCTGTAGCTCTGATCTGTGTATTCTGAAAGGGGAAGCTCACATTGTCAGAACACAATAGTGCAGTGGGGGAGATCACTGTATCCACATCGCTTGTGTGAATAACCTTTGGTTAAACAAAAAGGTTGAACAAAAAAGCACTATGATTGTATACCCTGCTTTGACCCTGGTACGCAATTTAAGTTTTTTTTTGTTTTTTTTTTTTTTTTTTTAACCCAGTGGGCTGAACAAAAAAAACCTGAGATGCTCGGGATGAGCTTGCTGTTCTAACTATGCAACATTAGTACAGAGATCTCACCACTGAGCTATTTTGTTCTGACAGAACACAGGTCAGTGCTTGAAGCCATAGGCTGCCAGTGCTGATTGAATGCTGGTTTTTCAGCATGCCTCTTTGGCGGGTTTCTGTTTAGACAGGCTGAGGTACACACGGGCTGAATGTCGGGCAGTTTCTGTTGATGTGGCTGATATTTGGCCTGTGTGTACCAGGCTTGCAGGAAAGAAAATTGTTTGATTCCCCCGTCAACACTGTGTGTATCTGTGACACTGAATCCCTCCCGCAGAGCCATTGTGTTCTCGAGGTGGGGGTGGGTTTGGCGCAGTGAGCTGTCCCTGCTGGGAGAACACAGTGATTACTGCTAGCGGCTATACTAAGCAATGTACATGCATCACCCAGACAGAATTGTGTGTTTTTTTTTTTTTTTTTACAAAAAAGTTACCCTTTAAGACTTTTCTTTAGAGTTGCTTATAATAATCCACCTATTTAACCTCCAATGTCACCTTTGGATCCTAACGTGGTGCTCTGTATTCCAGAGAAGCTGTTTGTGTGGCATGGAAAACTGGGAGAACAGTGAAAAGGAATGATAAAGTTTTTGCTTCAGAAAGTGTTGCTTGAAGAGCTATGATGCCAGGAGTAGTCTGTAATTCGATATTAGAAATATGACTGAGAAGTACCAAATTTCCAAGGATTCCCTTTTTGGTGCATACATCGGCACATCTCTGATGTGACCTAAGATCATAGAATATATAGATTTTACCACAACGTTAATGTTTTAGGTACAAAACACTTGTGCAATAAATTCAAATGCATTTTTGTTTTATTTTGTGCAGAGTGTTTCTGGAGTTGTGGAAAGTCTGAAGATCATCACCCGAGTCAATTCTCTACGTATCGCAGAATATGCCTTCAAACTGGCCAGAGAAAAAGGAAGAAAGAAGATCACAGCTGTGCACAAGGCCAACATCATGTATGATACAGATATAACCGCAAGATGATATGTAGGTTTTCAGGATCTCTTATCAAGTTCTTTTTTTTTTTCACAGGAAGCTGGGAGATGGCCTTTTTCTTCAATGCTGCAAGGAGGTGGCTTCTGCCTACCCAGACATCACTTTTGAGAGCATGATTGTGGACAATACCACAATGCAGGTACATGGGCTCATCTGTTCATTCACTGGTTCTGATTTATGTATGTTACCTGGATAGAAAACTTGTTACAGGAGTGTGCATCCAGAGGGTGGTAATAGTGTATCTTTAGAATGCTCTGGTGTTTTAAGTGGGGTACCAGGCTCTGTCCTGAGACCAATTCTTTTTACCTTGTTCATAAATAATATTGAGGCTGGTATAAATGGTTCGGTCTCAGTGCTTGCTAATAATACAAAGCTAAGCAGGGTAATAACTTTACAACAGGATATAGCAACTTTACAAGAAGGCCTTCATAAAATTAAAGTTTGGCCAACTACAGTACATGACAAATGAGGTTTACTATTGAAAAATGTAAAGTAATGTACTTGGGGGCTAAGAATAAGTTTCTTGCTAGGAGGAGACCCTTTTGGGAAATCACAGATGGGAAAAAGATTTAGGTGTCCTAGTAGATGACGGGCTCAGCAATATGCAATGCCAAGTTGCAGCAACCAAGGTTAGCAGACTATTACCATGCATTAAAAATGGTTTCTACTCAAGCGATAAGACTATAATTCTACCACATTACAAAACTTTGGCTCATATGCATCTTGAGTATACCATCCGGTTTTTGTCATCAGTCCTCAGGAAGGATGTGCTGGACCTGGAGAGAATCCAGAGAAGGGCAGCAAAGCTAATAAGGGAGCTGGAGGACCTTTATGATTAGGAACGACTACAAACATTCAACTTATTGGGAGGGAATTCCATAAGCTGCTGCACAATGATTTTTACATTAATCCCTTTTGTTACTCTGTTGCGCCAAATTCATGATACATTTGTGACACTTTTGGTTCTGCAAGTGACTTGTCTGCTAAATTCAGGTAGTTTTAAAATGTGCTACGTTCACATTTGTGGTGCAATGCCTGCATCAAATTCAAAGTAAAATACAGATAGATCGTATCTTACGAAAGTGGATCTATTTAACTCTTTTTGTGTACAGAGAGAGCCGCTGGTGCAGACAAATTTTTCTGAGGTATCTCACTTGTGTTCTAAAAGTGGCACAGCGTGTGCCAAATTCAAGTACAAATTCTAGACAGGCACTTGTATTTTAGGTACTCTGTGCCACTTTTACAATGCACGTGAGACACTTTTACAAAATCTATCTGCACCAGTCTTTATGAATTCCAGGGATTCTCTCTGGAGAAGGTTTTGAATAAGGGACATGAACGCAATATACAAATGTTTGAATGGTGACTCTTGGAGCATTGGAGGGAAACTAACCTAAGGTGGCTAAAGAATACATGTGGCCATTCAATGCAGGAAGCAGTTTTGCCCTTGGCAACAATAAAGTCAATCTCTAATGTCTTTCTGTATAGGATGAGCATAGAAAAGTCCCGCCGAAGGCACCCCCAGGTTGCATTCCATCACCAGGGGTAGCAGGCGACATTCTCACTCTCCCTTTATTGTTGTCAAGCAGGAGTTAATAGAAAAGTTCAGAAAATCTGCAATGCAGTGGGTAATGTCCGCGCCATACAGAGCGCTGGACATATTTGTAATCCATAGGCGCGATCGCCCGCCATGGTTGCCACGAGTAACGGCACATGTTTTACAGTCACTGAGTTGCAGGTTAATTACAAGTGTCCACCCCAGAACTGATTGGAGTAACTGGGTAGTGGGGGGGTGCAGTAACACTAACAATCCCATATGGTTGGTATTGGCAATGGCAATTGTAAAATCTGATTTTCAGGCAAACGGTCTTTTCCCATACTTGAATCCTCTAGGTGACAGAGCAAGCAAAGTCTCCCATTCTCCCCTTTCTGCATTGCTAGGGGCAACGGCCTGCAGGTTAACCATGAAGCTGGGGTCTCAGTGGGACCTCCAAATGTAGGGATGGCCCTGCGGGGTTGCTATGTGTTACAGCATCCACACATTTCATCCTGCTCCCAGACCTCCATTAGACACATTTCTCAGTCAATGAACAGTCTTTTGCTTCTTTTTGTTTTTATTAGGGGATTGAACTTGGTTGGGGAAAAGGGGCATGGGATGCCCATAGGATAAATTGTACTTTGTAGGATAAAAGTAACTGCGTCACACTTCTCAGAAGAACAAGATGACTGACCCTAAACTTGACAGACTTTTACCTCAGAACACTTCTTCCAGCTCACTACTTTACTGTCCAATTTTAGTAATCCTGTCACACCATCAGAACATGACTAGGTCTCACTCTGAATAAGTCCCAGTGTCTTTACTTGATGGCCCTTTGTAGGCCGGGGCCTGTAGTACCCCTTTGTGGTAGCAACCGATTTACTTGAGAAGAATAAATGTACTTGTTGGACTACTGATCCCAGCAAGTCCAACTTGCAAATCCTGCCCTCCCTCATGGCTGCATCGATTTGACACAAACTCCCACAGTCCCTCCCTCTGGCTCTACATCCAGCTCCCCTGGCATGCCTCTTCCAGAGCTTTCCACTATGCTTTCCACTCACCGTCACTTGCCCTGGATCCTGGCTGAATGACTTTACTCCCAAAGTGCGGACCAACTGTCTCCTCCAACTCCTGTTCCAGGACGCTTCTCCATGGCCCTGTAAGGGAAGGCTCCCTCCCAGCTCCCGAGCTCCCTGCCTGAAGAACACCCCCCCCCCCACAGAAAGGGGGTTCCCTCAGACACGACAGTCTAACACTCCATCATCCAGTTCACCCATCCAACAGCTCCCCCAGCAGGCTGACCATGGGTCAATTGTAAATTGGAGACATCCTGTAAGGACGTTATTTCACTGAATAGCTTGGTGTCATCTGCAAAGACTGAAATGGTACTTTTAATCCCAGACCCTACATCATTTATAAAGATATTAAAAAGTAAGGGTCCCATAACTGAACCTTGGGATACACCACTGATAACCTTAGACCACTCAGAGTAAGAATCATTAACCACTACTCTCTGAATTCGGTCTTTCAGCCAGTTTTCTATCCATTTATAAACTGATCTTTCCAAGCCTGTATACTTTACCTTACACATTAGTCGTGTGTGGGGAACTGAAACGAACGCTTTTGCAAAATCCAAGTATACCACGTCCACAGCCCCCCCTCCGTCCAAGGTTTTACTTACCTCCTCAGAAAAGAAATCAGATTTGACAACTTCTGTCTTTCATGAATCCATTCTGTCTGTTGCTTAAAATATTTTTTCCCAGCAAGAACTCATCTATGTGGTCTTTTAATAATCTCTCCAGTATCATCCCGACTATAGAAGTTAAACTAACAGGTCTATAGTTACTTTGTAAAGATTTTGTTCCCTTCTTAAATATAGGCACCACATTGGCCCTACGCCAATCCAGTGGTGCTATTCCAGTCATTAATGAGTCCCTAAAAACTTGATACAATGGCTTTAAAATGACAGAGCTCAATTCTTTTAGGATCCGTGGGTAGATGCCATCTGGTCCAGGTGCTTTATCCACCTTTATTCTATCTAAATATTTCTGGACCATATCACTTTTGAGCCATTGTGGATCATTTGGGATTGTGTCAATACCATCTCCATTATGGACATGAACTCCCCCATGCTCCTTTGTATACACAGAACTGAAGAATGGATTTAATAAATTTGCCTTCTCTTTGTCCCTAGTCACCAACTTTAGA
Organism: Lithobates clamitans; assembly: GCA_037952925.1. Taxonomy (NCBI): domain Eukaryota; kingdom Metazoa; phylum Chordata; class Amphibia; order Anura; family Ranidae; genus Lithobates; species Lithobates clamitans. The sequence continues at coordinate 4,105,242 of JBBGZY010000875.1, read as the reverse complement.
TTATTTTGTAAAGGGCCTACATGCTCAGACCTGACCTTTTTTGCTATTAATATATTTGAAGAATTTTTGGGGGTTTGTCCTATCTTTTGCAATCTGTAGTTCGTTTAGAAATTTTGCATCCTTTGCATAACAGAATATGTGAAAAGGTATTCTTTGTAACATTTAAATGACAAAAGTGTTCCTTCAATTTCATATTTTTTAAATGCTATTTTCTTATTGTTTATAGCTTTTTTAACCACCTCAATGCTGGGCACTTTCACTCCCTTCCTTCCCAGACCAATTTTCAGCTTTCAGCGCTCTCACATTTTCAATGACAATTGTGCGGTCATGCAATGCTGTACCCAAATGAAATTTTTATCATTTTGTTCACACAAATAGAGATTTCTTTTGGTGGTAATTAATTTACGACTCTGTTTTTTATTTTTTGCGATATAAGCAAAAAAAGAGCGGAAATTTGGGGAAAACAAACAATATTTTCTTCTTTCTATTCTAATAGAAATCCAATAAATCGAATTTTGTCATAAATTTAAGCCAAAATGTATTCTGCTACATGTTTTTGGTAAAAAAAAATCCTGTTAAGTGTATAATAATTGGTTTGTGTGATCACGGACAGATGTACGCAAATGATCATGTACAGATGTGCGCAGGTGATCACGGACATGTGTGCAGATAATCATTGGGACATGTGATTTTACTGTTACATATGTGGGGGACAGGTGTTTTTACTATGTGGGGATGTGTTTTTGGGACATGTGTGTTTACTTTGTGTTTTTTACATTGTGGGGACACTAGAATGGTGATCAGTGAGTAAAAAGCTGTAAAAAACAGCTCATCCTCAATGAATCATCAGCCGGCTGCAGCGATCCGCTTTTCTCTCCTCACTGACAACTTCTGTGTGAGGAGAGCCGATTGCCTAGCAACCGGCTCTGTATTTACATCACACGACGGCCATGATTGGACACGACTGTCATGTGATCAGGAGGGCTAATCGTAGAGCCCTCCTGCCGATTGGAGATGCACCGTGTCCGGGTGACACGTGTGCATCGGGATCGCGCCGCTGCGCGGATATGCTCCTTCTGAGGGATGTTCCTGAACGTCCACTCAGAAGGAGAGAGCGCCCACCCGGACGTTTATGTGCCGTTTATGATTAAGCACTGACTACAGTGTGAAACGCGTCAGCTTTCCTGCTTTGTGATGCTGTGGCATGTATTTTTATGATTATACTTAATTAAAGATTGAGTGCGACTGTCCAGGATTTCTCATTTACCTCTCAATTACCTCTCAATTACCAGCATTGCCTGCACCTGTTACTTCCAGCATGGAGAAAATGCCTGTTCCTCACAGCGGTGATATTTTTCTCTCTCGTTTATGTGCAGTGGCCGGGTGGGAAGTGGTTAACTTTGGCCATGAGCCACATAGGTTTTATTTTAGCCTTTTAAACTTATTGCCCATGGGAATATACTTTGCAGTGAGTTTGCAAACAGTCTTTTTGAAGGTTTCCCATTTCTGTTCTTTGTTCAGCAATGCCAATATTCCCTCCCAATCCAAGTCTTGGAGAGCAGTCCTTCACCTTGGAAAATTTGCTCTCTTAAAGTTAAGTGTTTTTATCTTTCCCGTATGTGTTTTTTGCTTACAGCTAACATCAAATGAAATTATGTTATGGTCACTGCTACCCAGATGTTCCTTTATATGAACATTAGTAATAACTGATGTTTTTATTCAACCTAACCAACTATGTAACACATACTTACCAGACCATGAATTGCAGCAATCTTTCTGACACCTAAAATCTTTGCAGCTTTTTCTTCTTCTGCACCACTATTTCGGAATTGGGAGCCTGCAGTCACTTCCTGGTTACTCAGCTGTCCCCAATGCTGATGTGCCACTCTGCCTGCACGCATATGCCAACTGTGGGGGGATAGTGTCCTGAAGCCCTCTTGGATGTGTAACGTGTCCTAGATGGTGAGCCAAGGGCTATGCCAGTCAGATAATAGAATAGTCCGAGTTTGAGACCTCTCCAGTTCTACATCTAAGGATATAGCTGTCTCCTTAGGGTCCTGGCATATCCCTATAAGTAAAAACATTGTATGTGAAATACTACACCACTACTCTATTGGACTGTTGGGACATCTGCCTTTTTCACACACATAAATTTTAATGGCATTCCAGTCTTAGTCTGTAGGGTTCAATATTGAGCTGGCCCATACTTTGCAGCTATAACTGCTTCAACTCTTCTGGGAAGGCTGTCCACAAGGTTTAGGAGTGTGTCTATGGGAATGTTTGACCATTCTTCTAGAAGCGCATTTGTGAGGTCAGGCACTGATGTGGATGAGAAGGCCTGGCTCACAGTCTCCGCTCTAATTTATTTCAAAGGTGTACTTTAGGGTTGAGGTCCAGACTCTGTGCAGGCCAGTCAAGTTCCTCCACCCATGTCTTTATAGACCTTGCTTTTTGCACTGGTGTGCAGTCTTGGTGGAACAGGAAGGAGCTGTTCCCAAGCTGTTCCCACAAAGTTGGGAGCATGAAGTTGACCAAAATGTCTTGGTATGCTGACTCCTTAAGAGTTCCCTTCACTGGAACTAAGGGGCCAAAGCCAGCATCCGAAAAACAACCCCACACCATAATCCCCCTCCACCAAATAATTTTTTTTAACTTCTCTTTTAATATTCACATTTTTATAACAATATCTGTCTGTCTCTTTCTGGTACCATTTAAAGTGAGCTAATTTGTTATTTATGGGTGAGGTACCCCAAATATAGCTCATCTTTCTGTTTCAAATACTAGGTGTAATCCTAGACTCTGACCTGTCCTTTCAGCCCCAAATCTAATCGTTGTCAAAGCTTGTAGAGTTCACCTTCGTAACATCTCTAAAATTCGCTCTTTTTAATTAATGAAACCAGCAATCTACTCATTCACTCCCTCGTTATCTCTCGCCTTGACTATTGCAACTCTCTTCTCCCTTCTCTCTGTAAAGCACTGCATAACTTGTTGGCGCTATATACAGTTGTGCTCATAAGTTTACATACCCTGGCAGAATTTATGATTTCTTGGCCATTTTTCAGAGAATATGAATGATAACACAAAAACATTGCTTTCACTCATGATTAGTGTTTGGCTGAAGCCATTTATTATCAATCAACTGTGTTTACTCTTTTTATATCATAATGGCAACAGAAACTACCCAAATTACCCTGATCAAAAGTTTACATACCCTTGTGATTTTGGCCTGATAACATGCACACAAGTTGACACAAAGGGGTTTGAATGGCTATTAAAGGTAACTATCCTCCCCTGTGATCTGTTTGCTTGTAATTAGTGTGTGTGTATAAAAAGTCAATGTGTTTCTGGAGTCCTGACAGACCCTTGCATCTTTCATCCAGTGCTGCACTGACGTTTCTGGATTCTGAGTCATGGGGAAAGCAAAAGAATTGTCAAAGTATCTGCGGGAAAAGGTAGTTGAACTGTATAAAACAGGAAAGGTATATAAAAAGATATCCAAGGAATTGAGAATGCCAATCAGCAGTGTTCAAACTCTAATCAAGAAGTGGAAAATGAGGGGAAATCAAACCACGGTCAGGTAGACCAACTAAGATTTCAGCCACAATTGCCAGGAAAATTGTTCGGGATGCAAAGAAAAACCCACAAATAACTTCAGGTGAAATAGCAGGACTCTCTGAAAGCGTGGTGTGGCTGTTTCAAGATGCACAATAAGGAGGCACTTACAGAAAGATGGGCTGCATGGTTGAGCCGCCAGAAGAAAGCCATTACTACACAAATGCCACAAAGTATCCCGCTTACAGTACACCAAACAGCACATAGACAAGCCTCAAACCTTCTGGCACAAAGTCATTTGGAGTGATGAGACCAAAATGTAGCTTTTTGGCCACAACCATAAAATGGTACATTTGGAGAGGAGTCAACATGGCCTATGATGAAAGGTACAGGGGTTGCTCGCTGATGTTTTGGGGATGTGTGAGCTACAAAGGCACAGGAAATTTTGTCAAAATTGTAGGCAAGATGAATATCAAAAAATACTGGAGGAACATTTGCATTCATCAGCCAGGAAGCTGCGCATGGGACGTACTTGGACATTCCAACATGACAATGATCCAAAACACAAGGCCAAGTTGACCTGTCATTGGCTACATCAGAATAAAGTGAAGGTTCTGGAGTAGCCTTCTCAGTCTCCTGACCTCAATATCATTGAGCACAACTGTACATCTTATATTATTATAATAATAATAACGTGAACACATTGTCATGTTCAAAAAACCAGTTTGAGATGATTTGAGCTTTGTGACATGGTGCATTATCTGTTTAATAATGCTGGTACGTGTCGTTGAAACATCTCCACCCAAAAACTGAAACACTGCTATCTGCTTTTGCTTATGTCTGTTTAATAATGCTGGTACGTGTTGTTGAAACATCTCCACCCAAAAACTGAAACACTGCTATCTCCTTTTGCTTATGTCTGTTTAATAATGCTGGTATCTTATTTTTGCTTAACCGTCTGTAGACCTGTCCACATTACAATGCTTTATTATCTCCCTTGTCTTGCCAAAAATTATGGCCTGTTAACTTTAGTGCCTTCTTGCTAGTCTGTTTCTGAAGTAAGAAGTTGGCTGTGTTAACCAGCGAACCTTTATTACCTCCTGATTGATAATTGAAATGCGCCCCACCCCCATCCCTATCAGTATAAATATAAGCCTCTTTTGGGGGAAGCATTTGCAGGGGGCACGTTTGCAACTGGGGCTCTTTCTCAAAGTAAGACTATTATGGGAGCACTTCTGACTCTGCACTTCAGTAAATGCACAAAGCAAATGAACACAAGAAAATTCTTTGACAAACACAGCACAGACATAAGGTGACCTTGTTTACCCCTTCAGCTCTTTCACCTTGTAACATGCACTCTCTACCACTCCTTTTGACAGCTCTGTCCTCTATACTAACTATCTCTCCTTCACCCCCCCCCCCCCCCCCCACAGCATATATATATCACCCTCGGTTCTGTCCTCGCCTTATTACTGCACCCACCAACTCCTGCTTCATATAAATCCCACTCCCATATTACCTCCCTCACCCTCCTGCTTCTCCTAACCTCTGGAGATATATCCCCAAACCCTGAGTCTCCATCATTTAACTTTACCCCATGCACCCATCACCCTGCACCCTCTGGCAGCAGCCGCAATCAACACAATTTAGTTTCCATTTCTATTCCTACCAAGACCAGTCTCCCTTTCTCTTGTGCCCTTTGGAATTCCCACTCTGTCTGCAACAAACTCACCTCTCTCCATGACCTCTTTATCGCTTACTTATTTAATCTACTCGCCATTACCGAAAGCTGGCTTCATGAATCCGGCAGTGCGTCTTCTGCTGCCCTAACCCATGGTGGTCTTCCCTGGACTCACTCCCCCAAATCCAGTGGACGCAAGGGAGAAGGTGTCGGAATCCTTCTAGCCTCACATAGCACCTTTTAGATACTTCAACCACCCCCCTCTCTGTCACCCTCCTCTTTACAAGCACACTACATTTGTCTTTTCACTCCAATTACTCTAAGGATAGCTGTGATCTACAAGCCCCCTGGACCAGTATCAACCTTTCTTGATGACTTCTCTGCCTGGATACCCTACTTTCTTTCTTCTGAAATCCCCACAATCATCCTGGGTGACTTCAACATTCCTAATAATACGAACACTCCTGCCACTTCCAAACTTCTCAGCCTAACCGCCGCCTTTGACCTGAAGCAGTGGATACAGGCTCCTACTCACTCTGAAGGCAATACTCTTCTTCTTTTTTTTTGCCACATCAGCAAAGAATTTATTTGGGAGATATTGTTTCAACTTTTAAGTCAATCTCATCCCCTAATAATTTCACATCATAGTGGCTTGCTCTTTTTTCATCATTCATTTATTAGAAGAGTCTTCTTCTATCCAACCAGTGTCTAGGGATAATACTTTTAGCCGCATCTAAAGGCAATACTCTTGACCTCATTTTCTCTCACCTTTGCACTCCATGCAACCTCTCTAACTATCCATTCCCTTTCTCTGATCACTATCGTATTAGTTTCACGCTCTCCCTCTCCTCCATCTCCTCTCCCTCCAACCACCTAAAAGATACCCGCAGAAACCTACATCATCTCAACCCTTCTCTTGTCTACTCTGCTACCGACAACCTCTACGACAAAATCTCACCCCTATCCTGCACCAACCTAGCCACTTCTGTCTACAATGCTTCACTTCTAGCCCCACTGGACTCACTGGCCCCCCTCACTACACACAGAATCAGGCCCCGACCCCTTCAACCTTGGCAAACAGATGATACTAGAAGTCTGAAAAAACATAGTCCTGCTCATGAGCGCCTGTGGCGTAAGACAAAGTCTCAGAAAGATTTCAACCAATATAAATCTGCCCTCCAAAAATACAATTCCAGCCTCCTCACTGCCAAGCAGGCCTATTTTAGCACTCTCATTTGCAACTTTTTGCATCCCCGTCAACTCTTCTCTACCTTCAACTCTCTACTTCGTCCTCCGCTGCATCCACCCGCCAACTCACTCACTGCCGGGAGATCGCCAATCACCTCAAACAGTAGATTGATACAATTCGTGAGGAGATCTCTACTGTTCAGATACCCGCCACGCTTTACACTTTATGCCCACAGGTACAATCATTACTTCCCTCTTTCAACTCCACCACTATAGACGAGGATGCTAAACTACTTGCTAATGTCCACCTTACCACCTGCCCTCTGGACCCTGTTCCCTCGCAAAAGCTACGTTCACCCTCTGACTCTATGCTACACTCTCTAACCCACATCTTCAATCTCTCCCTCTCTTCTGGATTCTTCCCCAACTCTCTAAAACATGCACTTGTCAGACCCATACTTAAAAAGCCTTCACTGGACCCTTCCAATCTTAACCTACGCCCCACCTCCTTGCTCCCCTTCTTATCCAAACTCCTTGAACGTCTGGTCTACAACCAACTGAGCATTCACCTTGCTAATAATGGTCTTCTTGATCTCCTTCAGTCTGGATTTCGTCCTCAACACTCCACAGAAACTGCTCTCCTAAAACTAACAAACAATCTACTAACGGCCAAAACCAATCGACACTATTCTGTACTCCTACTCCTGGACCTCTCTGCTGCCGTTGATACGGTTGACCCCCCCCCCCCCTCAAAAACTCCACGCCTTTCGTCTCCGTGACTGTACTCTTCGCTGGTTCTCTTCCTACTTATCCAACCGCACCTTTAGTGTTTCTTGCAACTCTGCTTCCTCTTCTCCTCTTCCTTTCTCTGTTGGAGTCCCCCAAGGTTCTGTTCTTGGACTTCTCCTATTTTCAGTCTTCCTCCCTGGGTCAGCTGATAGCCTCCCATGGCTTCCAATACCATCTCTACGCTGACAACACCCAAATCTATTTCTCTACCTCTCAGCTCACGCCCTCTGTCTCCTCGCGTATCACTAATTTACTATCAGATATATCAGTCTGGATGTTACACTACTTCCTCAAACTCAATCTATCCAAAACTGAACTTATAATTTTTCCTCCCCCATATGCCCCTTTCTTTTTCCCTGATCTCTCTGTCAAAATCGATGGCACAGCTATAAACCCATCCCCGCATGCCAAGGTTCTAGGTGTAGTCCCGGACTCTGAACTCTCCTTTAAGCACCACGTTCGATCACTGTCCAAATCTTGCTGCCTTCACCTCCGCAACATCTGCAAAATACGCCCCTTTCTAACCAATGACACAACAAAGCTCTTAATTTACTTCCTGGTCATCTCTCATGGTCATAAATCCTGTATAATAATAATTATCCTGCTGGAAGTAGCCATCAGAAGATGGGAACACTGTAGTCCTAAAGGGATGGACATGGTCAGCAACAATACTCAGGTAGGCCTTAGAGTTTAAACGATGCTTAATCAGTACTAAGGGCCCCAAAGTGTGCCAAGAAATCATCCCCTACACCATTACACCACCACCAACCTGAACCATTGATATAAGGCAGGATGGGTCCATGGTTTCATGTTATTTACACCTAATTCTGACCCTACGTCTGAATGTCCAGGCTAAAATCTATACAATTACCACCGCAAAAATGTTTTGGATGAATACTACAGAGCATGTATGCATCTATATCATGTCCCTGTGAACTTCACAATGTGTCTATATATGTTTGATCTGACCTTCAGATGCTTTGAATCGATTTGAGAAGTCATAATTGTTTCAGCTATCGTTTATCCAGCCAGGTTGTAACGGCATTAGTGGTGTGGTTCTCCACCCGCCATCTTTCAATGGGGAACCACACCACTGCTGCTGTTATAACTTTCTTTTTCCCTAGCACAGGCGAGACTCCCTTCCCTGTTCGCCCAATGGAGTGGGGAATTGGATGCACCTATCTCCACATAAAGATCCACTTAAGTGTGACTCTTATAGACCCATTTCTTTACTTAATGTAAATGTTAAGATATTGGCCAAAGTCACAGAGCTACTTTATGTTCTAGCTAACTTCCCCTGCAGGATACCAAAGTCGATTTTTAAGCAAATACACTTTGCCTGACATTCCTTTGGCAAAACCCCCAGAATTGCATTGAATATTTTGAAATTGCAGGGCTTGCTTTTCTTAATTTCTATTTATATTACTTCGCATCGCAATTGGTCCATATTCATGATTAGCTATACCCTACCTTGGCCAATGCTTGCACGACCACTGAGGCAGTTATTGTTTCCTTGTTAGAGATGCTTCAAAAACGTATTTATAGGCACCAAATACCTCCTGGTAGTGGCACTAACATGCTGCGGACGTCTCTCTCACTCTTCCTTACTGTAATGACCTATATCTCTCAGGCCACTTGGTCATCCTCACCCAAAAATCCTTTATGGTTCAATCCCACTGTGAGAGATACTGTTGACCATCTTTGCAAGTCTGGCAATCTAGGGGGATTAAATATCTTTCTCATCTGTTCACAGTGCAGGGATTTAAAACATTTTCCAAACTACAGGAAGAATGTGGCCTCCCTTCGACCTACTTGTTTTATTATTACCAGCTTCATCATGCTGTAAAGGCACAATCTGGGTCACTAGACATTTCTCTGACAATCGCCCCTCTTGAGAAATTGCTGAGATGTCCTAAACCAACAAAACTTATGTGTAGTATTCTGCCCTGATGGTATATTCCAATCCTAGGTTCTCCATTGCTCAGTCTAAGTGGTCTTCCTTTGGACATTCACTGCAATTGGAGGGGTCCAATTGGTCCGAATTCAGTGATGCTTGTAAAACCTCTGTGATTTTCTCCAAGGATGGTTCCTACATTTGCTAAAATGTTATGCATTTTACATTTCTTTGCTAAATAAACTATTTTATTATGCTGGAAAGGGACAACCCTCCCTATGCTAAATTCGTGGCTAAAGCAAATTAATATGTTACCTTTTGTATAGAATAACTTTTAAACCTCTCTAGATCCAGTGTGTTGAATCTGCCCCATCTGTTATGCCCCGTACACACGGTCGGACATTGATCGGACATTCCGACAACAAAATCCTAGGATTTTTTCCGAAGGATGTTGGCTCAAACTTGTCTTGCATACACACGGTCACACAAAGTTGTCGGAAAATCCGATCGTTCTAAACGCGGTGACGTAAAGCACGTACGTCGGGACTAAAAACGGGGCAGTGGCCAACAGCTTTCATCTCTTTATTTATTCTGAGCATGCGTGGCACTTTGTCCGTTGGATTTGTGTACACACGATCGGAATTTCCGACAACGGATTTTGTTGTCGGAAAATTTTATATCCTGCTCTCAAACTTTGTGTGTCGGAAAATCCGATGGAAAATGTCCGATGGAGCCCACACACGGTCGGAATTTCCGACAACACGCTCCGATCGGACATTTTCCATCGGAAAATCCGACCGTGTGTACGGGGCATTACTCTGTTTTGGTGTACTGAGATATTTTTTTTTTTTTTTGTTTAGGCCTGTTTTTGTATAAAACCCTGAAAACTCCATAAACAGCTGTAAAGCAAGGCAACACTTAAAAATTTACATTCTTCCTTCCTAACCAGAGAACATGTTTGTGCAATGCAAACATGAACGAATGTTGGATGAATTTCAGATCAAATCTATATTTACGGAGTGATAAATAAAATAAATAATAGTCAATTACTTCCCTTTTGATGAACAAATGCTGGGGGAATTTGTTTAATTAAATTGTCACTTGGGCAAATATTGTTTGCTTAAATAAGGTGCAAAAATCCTTGTTACAAATGGTAAACGTAGAAATCTTGGATGAATTTTTTTTTTAATGTTTAGTGAATCATTGATAAATGCACCCCTTTGTGTTCTTGCATCGAAACTTAAAGTAAAACTATAGGCAAAACATATTTTTCATTTTAGATAGTGAGGGCGGGTTATAACCTCCATCGTATTTTTTTTTCGCGATCTGTGTCCCATTGCGGAGATTTCCCTTCACTTCCTGTCCCATAGCCAAACAGGAAGTGAGAGGAAATCCCTGCAAATTAAGGAAATTTCTTGGGGCCCCCCAGGTCACCAGAACTAGCATCCCTATTGGAAGATTTCCCCTCTATTACTTTTTTGGGGACAACCCACATTTTGGGATTTTCTTTTACTTTCAATGATAATGGTAAAAAGGACAAATAGAGAAGATTAACCTCCTTCGCTACGGACACACAGACAACAATAAAAACAGGTGTAATCTCTCTCCACTCTATCCGAAACTAGAAAAAACGTTTTGCCTTTTAGTTATACTTTAACTGTGCAGACATTTGTTTTCACTTTAACATAAGTTTTTTGTTTTTTTTTCTGTTATTCTATGTAAAAAAAAAAATCTTCTGTGATTAAGCAATGACTATAAAACATGCAATCTGTGGGAAGTGAGTGAATTCAGTTTATAAAAGCTATATCTATCAGTTTTTCCAGAGTTTGAGCTATTGCATAACAACAAATGCTTTTTGGATTAACCACTTCAGCCCCAGAAGGTTTTACCCCCTTCCTGACCAGAGCACTTTTTACAATTTGGCACTGCGTCGCTTTAACTGCTAATTGCGCGGTCATGCAATGCTGTACCCAAACGAAATTTGCGTCCTTTTTTTCCTCACAAATAGAGCTTTCTTTTAATGGTATTTGATCTCCTCTGCTTTTTTTTATTTTTTGCGCTATAAACGGAAAAAGACCGAAAATTTTGAAAAAAAAATGATATTTTCTACTTTTTGTTATAAAAAAAAATCCAATAAACTCAATTTTAGTCATACATTTAGGCCAAAATGTATTCAGCCACATGTCTTTGGTGAAAAAAGAGTCAATAAGCTTATATTTATTGGTTTGCGCAAAAGTTATAGCGTCTACAAACCAGGATACGTTTTCTGGAATTTACACAGCTTTTAGTTTGACTGCCTATCTCATTTCTTGAGGTGCTAAAATGGCAGGGCAGTACAACCCCCCCCCCCCAAAACGACCCTATTTTGGAAAGTAGACACCCCAAGGAAATTGCTGAGAGGCATGTTAAGCTCGTTGAATATTTAATTTTTTTGTCCCAAGTGATTGCATAATGACAAAAAAATATATTTTACAAAAATTTGTCACTAAATGATATATTGCTCACACATGCCATGGTTATATGTGGAATTGCACCCCAAAATACATTTTGCTGCTTCTCCTGAGTATGGGAATACCACATGTGTGGGACTTTTTGGGAGCCTAGCCGCGTACTGGAAAAACCAATCACCGCCTTCAGGATTTCTAAGGGTGTAAATTTTTGATTTCACTCCTCACTACCTATCACAGTTTTGAAGGCCATAAAATGCCAAGATGGCACAACCTCATACCCCCCCCCCCACATCACCCAATTTTGGAAAGTAGACACCCCAAGCTATTTGCTGAGAGGCATGGTGAGTATTTTGCAGCTCTCATTTGTTTTTGAAAACGAAGCGAGGTCTGCAAAATACTCACCATACCTCTCAGCAAATAGCTTGGGGTGTATACTTTCCAAAATGGGGTAATTTGGGGGGGTGGGGGGGGGGGGGGTGGGTTGTGACATCTGAGCATTCCATGGCCTCCGAAACTGTGATAGGCAGTGAGGAGTAAAATCAAAAATTTACACCCTTAGAAACCCTGAAGGTGGTGCTTGGTTTTTGTGGTCCCGTACGCGGCTAGGCTCCCAAAAAGTCTCACACGTGGTATCCCTGTACTCAGGAGAAGCAACAGAATGTATTTTGGGGTGTAATTTCACATATGTCCATGGTATGTTTAAGCAATATATCATTTAGTGACAACTTTGTGCAAAAAAAAAAAAAAAAATTGTCTCTTTCCCGCAACTTATGTCACAATATAAAATATTCCATGGACTCAACATGCCTCTCAGCAAATAGCTTTGGGTGTCTGCTTTCCAAAATGGGGTCATTTGGGGGGGGGGGTTTGAACTGTCCTGGCATTTTATGCACAACATTTAGAACCTTATGTCACATCACCCACTCTTCTAACCACTTGAAGACAAAGCCCTTTCTGACACTTTTTGTTTACATGGAAAAATTTTTTTTTTTTGCAAGAAAATTACTTTGAACCCCAAACATATATTTTTTAAAGCAAAGGCCCTACAGATTAAAATGGTGGGTGTTTCATTTTTTTTTTTTAACACATTATTTGCGCAATTTTTTTTTTGGAAAAAAACACACTTTTTAATTTTAATGCACTAAAACACACTATATTGCCCAAATGTTTGATGGGATAAAAAAGATGATCTTATGCCGAGAACATGGATACCAAACACGACATGCTTTAAAATTGTGCACAAACGTGCAGTGGCGACAAACTGCATACATTTTTAAAAGCTTCTACAGGTTACCACTTTAGATTTACAGAGGAGGTTTACTGCTAAAATTATTGCTCTCGATCTGACCTTCACGGTGATACCTCACATGTATGGTGCAATTGCTGTTTACATTTGACGCCAGACCGACACTTGCGTTCGCCTTTGCGCGAGAGCAGGGGGGGACAGGGGTGCTTTTTTTTTTTTTTTTTTGCTTTTTTTATCTTATTTTTAAACTGTTCTTTTCATTTTTGTTTTTTTTTTTAAATCATTTTTATTGTTATCTCAGGGAATGTAAATATCCCCTATGATAGCAATAGGTAGTGACAGGTACTCTTTTTTTGGAAAAAATTTGGGTCTATTAGACCCTAGATCTCTCCTCTGCCCTCAAAGCATCTGACCACACCAAGATCAGTGTGATAAAATGCTTTTCCAATTTCCCAATGACGCTGTTTACATCCAGCAAAACCTAAGTCATGAAATGCTTGTAGCTTCCAGTTTCTTGGGCCATAGATATGATTAGAGATGGCTCATTCTGGTTTCTGATCAGCTCTATAGTCAGCTGGCCGAATCACCGGCTGCATTCTCGGGTTCCCTGTTGGGACAGGAGAGCCAGAGAAAAACACGGTGGGGGGGGGTCATTCCCTCCCACTGCTTCTAAAAGCAGTCTAGAGGCTAATTAGCTGCTAGGATTGCTTTTACATGAAAGCCAACTTCTAGCTGAAAAGAATGATACCAAGATGATGCTTAAACCTGCAGGCATCATTCTGGTAAAACCACTGAAAGTCCAGCAACATACCAGTATGTTGCTGGTCCTTGTTGGGCATTTATTGTAATCTTGTTTTTTTTTTAATGCAGCCTGTGGTTTGAACGAAAAAAAGAGATTGATCGGTGGGTATGCCCACCATTAGCATACCTCCCGTCATCCACCCACTTCTAATGATGGGCATACATGCACCATTTATATGCCGAAGCATGGGGGCTTCTGCCCCAAAAGTTAGAAGCAAATCGCTCCTCCACCCCTGCTGCCCGCATGCTTCGGCATATATGCTCTTTTTTTTAACTGTGGTGGTGAAATCACCCCCTACAGCCCTGGAGTCACGGCTTTATGTATCGTGGGAGCAAACGCTGTTGCTGTCAAGATAAATAAATCCGCGCTGCAACTGAATGGCATACCTGCTAAGCAAATGATGGTTAACAATAAAACAAAGTAACATTACAGTATTACAGTAAGACATACCATACCTGCAAAGCAAATACAAAAAAATAGTAAAAAATAAAACATTTTTTAACGCAACCTGTGCCTAAAATATATGTACGCCGAAGCATGGGGGCATCCACCCGCAAAAGGTAGGAGCAAATCGCTCTTCTGCCCCTGCTGCCCCCATGCTTCGGCATATATGCTCTTTTTTTAAACTGTGGTGGTGAAATCACCTCCGACAGCGCTGGAGTCACGGCTTTATGTATCGTGGGGGCAAACGCTGTTGCTGTTAAGATAAATAAATCCACGCTGCAGCTGAATGGCGTACCTGAAAACAGAAAAATGGTTATCAATAAAACACAGTAAACAGTAAAATATAAAAAAATGACATACCTGAAAAGCAAAGATGATAAAACATGACAACAATAAAACATTGCAGAATAGAATACAGTAAAAAAGAGCAGAACAATAGACAGAGAATAGAGGGAGAACAATAAAACGACAACTATTTTTGTTTTTTTTATTTTATATTTTTTTTTTGTGTATTTACACTTTTTTTTTTTTTGTAACTAACCGGTTCCAGGTTAGAGTCTCTCAAAATGCAATGGCATCTTGGGAGACCCTGTGAAAGTGTGCCTAGTCTGTGCAATTCTGTACCCTACGCTAAAACTCAACTAGTGTATGGTAGCTCTCAAAACATTCACCAATTCAAAGACCAGGATTGTCAGGACAGGAGGGACAATAATATTGGGTGTCACGCCTATATCTGCGCTTTCTACAGACACATTTTCTTTGGGGGGCTCGTTGGGTAGGGGTACTCGGGAGGACATAAGGAAAATGCCTCTCATGCAGCTGGCTTACTACATTTGGATTAGGAAGGTGAGCTGGAGCACCGTCTGGATACAGAAGGGCTCTAACGATCTCTTCCTGGAATTTAAGGAAGGATCCAATCCGTCCTGAAGCTCTGTATAGCACATGAGCGTTCAGCAAAGCCAATTGAAATAAGTATACAGACACTTTTTTATACCAGCATCTGGCCTTACAGGCAACTAGGCAACTACGGCGCCAACAACTGGTCGTTGAGGTCCACCCCTCCCATATTTTGGTTATATTCATGGACACAGAGGGGTTTCTCCACAACACCAGTCCTGTAGTAATTTGGACAGTCCTGTCTGCATGAAGGGAGGTAAAAACTAAAACATTCTTATTATCAATCCACTTCATAGCGAGCAAGTTATTACACTTCAAGCAGGCTCTCTCCCCCAGCCTAAGACAGGAATCTACAAGCTGCTGGGGAAAGCCCCGGCGATTAGATCGCACAGTGCCACATGCTCCAATCTGATGATCAAACAAGTGACTAAAAAATAGCACGCTCGTGTAATAATTGTCCACGTACAAATGGTACCCCTCTAAATAAGGGTGACACCAAGTCCCACCAATCTTGCCAGCACTTCCTATGTAGTCAGAGCAGTTTGTCGGCTCTACGTGACTATCTCTTCCGTCGTCAACCATAAAACTACATGTACAGCCTGTGGCCCTGTCACAGAGCTTATACATCTTGACCCCAGAGCTGGCACGCTTGCTGGGAAGATACTGTTTGAATGACAAGCGGCCAGAAAACTTAATCAGGGACTCATCAACGCAGACAACTTGATGGGGAGTAAACAAGTCTGCAAAACGTTGGTTGAAGTGGTTTACGAGGGGCCGAATTTTGTAGAGCCGATCGTATCCAGGGTCTCCACGAGGACGACAGAGTTAATTGTTGTTGAAGTGCATGAACCGCAAAATCTGCTCGTATCATGCCCTGGCCATGGAAGCAGAGAACATGGGCATATGGTGAATTGGGTCAGTGGACCAATATGACCTCACTCTTTTTGGTTATGCCCGTGAGGAGGGATAGGCCCAGAAAGATCTTAAATTCGGAAACCGTAATTGGTTTCCAACCCTGGCAAGGGAGGACTGGGGAGTAGTGGCAATGTGTTGACCAGCGTAGAAATTGCTTTGGTCCACAATAGGTCTATAGAGATCTTCGGTGAAAAACAGCGAATAAAAATCAAGTGACGTAAAATCAACTGTTTCCTCCTGAATGCCGGGTTGGCCGGTGAATGGGGGAAGTACAGGTGCTGCAGAAGTGGTGGGTTCCCAATTAGGATTGGCGAATGCAGCAGGACGGGCACGATGAACGTGTGTTCGTCTTCTTGGTGGTAGCGGGACACTGCTTGTGCTTGCCCCCTCGCCAGCTTGAACTGCACTTATGGGACTCGCCACGTCACCAAGTGTTACTGCAGTGCTGGATGTACGACCAGGGTGTACTAGGCCGCTGGTGCTTGCGAGTTCACCAGAAGGAATACCGGTGCTAGTACTTCTCTGCTCCATACGAGAGCCCTGCGGTTCTTGCACCTCAACAGCAGAAGAAGATTGGGGTCTGGTAAGCCTGACCTTGACAGGGACCACAACTCTGTCGTCAGAGCTATCTGTCGCTGCTCTCTACAGGTTCGTATTCTGAGCCTGAATCTAACAGATGAGTGACTTCCTCTTCACTATCTGTCATGCTCAGAAACGTGTAGGCCTCTTCACTACTGTACCTTCGATTTTGCCATTTTTGGGCTCTAAATTTAGTGGTACAGTAGTGAGACTCACAGGTACAAAAGCTCCTGACTGTTAGCGACTGTATTAAAATGCCACCAAAAAAACTGCTAGCAATCACAGGGATCAGGCCTGACTCTGAGAACGCTGCAGTTATGTGTTTAGTAAGTGACAGTGATCGATCGATACTGCACTTGGGTGGGCTGGGCTGGGCGGAGGGGCAAAATGCAGATGCTAGCAGGTATCTGGGCTGATCCCGCTAACACTGCGTTTTTGGGAACCCTAAACTGTTGGGGACGCTAGTATAGATCTGATCAGATCAGATATTGCTCCGTTCAGTTACTATACCACTAAGGGAGGTGTATGCTGCGTGCGTGGGTGTTAGCGGTACTGGCACTAACCTGATGCTGCTTGGGGTGACGCAGACCATATCTGACCCTAAAACCCAACTTATATCACCCGCCGGGCTAAACCTTTATTGGGTAATAAACGGCGAGAGCCCTGACACTATGATTAACTAACTAACCAGCGTCACTTGTAACAGTTATACGGTGATCACTGGTGAAAGGGTTAACTAGGGGGCAATCAGGGGGTTAAAACCTTTACTAGGTAGTATATGAGGGTACCTGACGCTATAAAAAGCTGACGGCGAACCTAAATACTTACCTTCCTAATTAGCGTCACCTATGACACTAATACAACGATCAGAAAAACGATTGCTTAGTGACACTCGCGACGGGGGTGATCAAGGGGTTAAACCTTTATTGGGGGGGTAGGGGGGTACCGTAGACCTAAAGGGGCCTAGCACTAACTGCCCTACCACTTCAAACAGTCACAAATGACCCCAATGCAATAATCAGTAAAAAAAAAAAAAAACTGCTATTGGTGTCACTGTGACAGGGGGGGGGGGGGTGTTGGGGGGTTGAAAAGTGTGCCTGCGTGTTCTACTGTTAGTGTAGTGTTTGGTGCAAACTTACTTGATTTCTTCTCTCCTCGGAAGCCGGAACGAAAAGGCTTTAGGAGGAGCGATGACATCACTTTGTCCGCTTCTGTTTACAGTTCAGAAGCCGAGGAAGCTTGTCATTTGCCAGGAGTGATTGTGAGGGGTTCGCCATGAATCAGTGGCTTCCCCCTCAGCACGGATCGCTCCTGGAGCTAATCCGACCGCCGCAGGCACCGGGGGGGGGGGGTCCGATTGGACCCCCCGCCCGTGGGCAGGCAGGGACATAGAGGTAAGCCCTTATGCCTGCCCGTGACATTGTGCAGACGTACATTGGCGTGCGGCGGTCGGCAACTGGTTAAGCTACTTCATACTTGGACATGTAGGCTCATGCATTCAAATAAGTTATCTGCCATCTGTACATTTTAGTATTGTACACATTTCACATGTAAAGGAATGCAATTTCTTTACATGTGGTTGTAAAGTCACATGTATTAATTACTTTGATTCTCTCTGTTTTAGGTCCCTGTTTAGTACAGTGTGTGTGTTTTCCTAAAATTAGAATGCTAAATACCTTTTTTTGCAGAGCCCTGCTGTGCTTTCATGTGACCTCCCTCTGCTATCCTTCCTGATGTGAGTACAGTGGGAGAGGCTGAGATTCCCTTCTAAAGAATGCAAGCTACTGAACAGGGACCTAAAACAGAGAGAATCAAAGTAATTAATAAATGTTTTTTTACTTCCCTGCAGCTGTTTCAGTGCTTGTAAATAGAACTACTCGGGCAGGAGAGGGGAGGGGCAGGGAGGAGATCGGCTCACACACAGACTACGGAATTGACATGGAGAGAAAGAGGGGGAGAGGAAGAGACTGTGTACACACAGCCGGATGACGGAGGCACGTAAACTGACTACAGTATCATGGATTAGCAGCCATGATTACCGTTATCAGCAAACCTAGGAGCACACAGGGAACAGGCAAGATCAACCAGGTATTGTTCAACATAGAAAAGGACACATGGCACAACCACTTTAATTTATTGCTGATAAGTGAAAACCATTGTGACCTTTTTACAACTTTTATCCAAAAGTTTTTTTTAATTATGTCTTGTAGCTTGTATCTAACCCCCAGCAATTTGATGTGATGGTGATGCCCAACCTTTATGGGAACATAGTGAATAATGTTTGCGCTGGACTGGTAGGAGGCCCCGGATTGGTACCTGGAGCAAACTATGGTAGTGTCTATGCGGTGTTTGAGACGGTGAGTACTTTTAATGCTTTTTGTTATAAATATAAACTTGAGTTTTGATTTTCTTGCTTTTCTTTATTCATGTAAAGCAATCTCTATGCTACATAGAAAGCAAACTTTTTAAAAATGTACTTTATTGTTATCCTGTGTTATGGGGTGGCCTTTGGAAAGTAGAATTTTTAGAATATTAAAAATAACAGTATGTTGAATTCCATGTTAAAGTCTTAAGGCCATTGAGGCCTTTACAGCTTTGCCTTTACAGCTTTATTATGCTTTAGTGACAAGCAGAGTAGCTTCATTCGGTATGCTTTTTTTCTGTTAAATAAGTGAAGGAATACATTTATCCTGTGTTCATTCTCTGACCTTATTTAATCACAATTCCACTCTTGTAAGATCGCAGCCACCGCTTGCTTTCTACGGGACACCCAAAAAATAACTGAGGCAGTAGGATAGCTAGAACATTTCAGCAGAGATTACCAAGATGGCTAATCCCTCTAAAACTACAGACCCACCACCGCAGTCTGATCAGACAAGAGCATCGCCATCAGCCATCACTCTCTGTGGATGGCTTGGCAAAACACCTAGAGTGGAGGCTATGTGAGCCTGCTAGGGAAGTCTCACCTCGAAGATATTGATGAAGGTGAACTGAATTTTTCTCTGCTGAGTTAGAATCTTTAGAATCTGCACAGTCGCAAATCCGAGCTGGAGAGTTATGTATCATTCGGCTGCAAGACTCAATTCAACCTGCTCCAGGACAGCCAGGAATGCCAGTTAGGTTTTGAAACAACTAAACATTAAAATTATTGGGAAGACTATCTTTGTAGGTCTAACCCAGTGTTTCTCAACCTTTTTTCAGTCAAGGCATCCTTTAAAAATTATGGACAATCTCAAGGCACCCTCCAAAATTATGCACAGTCTCGAGGCACCCCATTTTAAAGTATAAAACGATTCTAATAGTTTTACATAATGCAGAAACATATACACGCACACACACACGAAACCAAATGTTAGAGGTGATTTATTCTTCCAAAATAAATACATTTTTGCAAAAGGTACTGACTAGTATTCCAATGTTTCTCTTCTCCATCACTCAGCAAATGTGACCCCGAGACTGATGTTAAGGGGCAGGGGAGGGGTCAGACAAGGATGCTATACAGGCGGATGACCTCCTCCTTATGAACTGATGTCATTGGCCGTTAGGACGCCAGCAGCAAGAAGGTTGTAATGGTGCACAATGAAAACCTGTAGCTTTGTGTAACTAAAAGGCAGCCTTCATCCACACGCTGGCTTGTATGCAATTTTTAAGCATTTTGCCAAGGCACCCCTGAAGAAACTCCAAGGCACCCCAGAGTGCCTGGGCACCCTGGTTGAAAAAGGCTTGTCTAACCTATGGGGATGGTAAGCCTCCTGGAGAGGGCAGAGTAAACTAAGGCCGCGTACACACGAGCGGACTTTTCGGCAACAAAAGTCAGACGGCCATTCCGGCGGACTTTTGTCAAACTTTTGACAGACTTGCGACGGACTTTTGAATGAACGGACTTGCCTACACACGATCACACCAAAGTCCGACGGATTTGTACGTGATGACGTACGACCGGACTAAAATAAGGAAGTTGATAGCCAGTAGCCAATAGCTGCCCTAGCGTGGGTTTTCGTCTGTCGAACTAGCATACAGAGGAGCGGATTTTTCAACCGGACTCGAGTTCGAAAGATTTGAAGCATGTTTCAAATCTAAAGTCTGTCATATTTTCGACTGAAAAAGTCCACTGAAGGTCCGATGAAGCCCACACACGATCGGATTGTCTGCCGGACCAGTCCGGTCGAAAAGTCTGCTGGTGTGTACGCTGCATCAGTCCCTGAAGACCTCAATAGCCCATTTGTTTGGGAGAGTTGTTCTGTTTGGCTTCATTGTGGAGAGGGCCAATAGGGTATTTCTGAACCTCCTGCCCCCTGAACCACCACCTAGGCCCTTAATTCTGAAGCTCTGTTTTATCATGGTTACATGATTGTTTATGTTTTTTGCACATCTCAAAAAACACCAAAGAGACATCACACAGACACTTGTAGGTATAACACTTAATTACAGATACAGATAATAAATGTTGGAAAATATAACAAGAATACTTAGCTATAGATGTTTTTTTTTTCTTTTTGCCACAGAGTCCCCTGTCTTTGTGGCATGGCACGATGTTCAAACCATGCGCATTCTCTCCCTGGTACAGGACTAACTACTTGAAATTTTGGCTGTGGAATATACAGGACTAGTGGGTAGAAATTGACTAATGTTAAACTCTGAATAGCAGTAGTACCTATTAAGGAAGTTAGTACACATTCCTGAAAGGGCTTGATATTCCTATAGTATAAAGTCATGTAAGGGAACCAAGTTTAGAATTCATTCTTGGATATTGTGAGCCATTAATAAGGAAATATGGTATGGTATAACTCTTCAACTACAGAGGTTGTGATGCAGCCCTATACATGGCAAGAGAGAATGGTCTTCTTTCCTACCAGAATTTTCCCATCTCCATTTATTCAGATCTCCTAGGAAATTCAGCAACTGCACTCTATTTTCCATATAGCAAAGAGTAATCTGAAAGAAAAGCAGATATACTCCTTGCTTTACCCTGTTAAATTGCCCATCATTGATGCAACAAATCTATATTTGTAGATTTCTCCTCCCTGAGGAGCCTTATTGTTGATTTGAAAATTTCCAACCTGTTGCTGCTGGCTCATGGAGCAAGTTACTAGATTAGTAATAGATTACATATTTGTTACCCCTATTCTCAGATTGTTCTGATACATCACCATATTAGTACCCAGTTTCCTTATTCTGATCATGTGCCCTTCCCATATGGCTGCTCTTCCACAGCTGCCATATTTTTTTGGTCGTCCGCACATATTTTGCCTGCCATCCGTAATGTTTTTTTCTTTCCTTTAATTTCCTGTTTTAAGGGAAAAAAATCATCTTCAATTAAACTCAATCTCTCCTCTAGGGCTCTTGTCCTTTCCCCAATTTTCTTCAAATCCTGGCCCATCACAAGCAATTCCTCCATGATTCCCCCAATTTGTTCAGAGATTATTCATAGAGCATTTACATGCATTTACAGCCGTAAGTATATCCTTCAATGTTGGTTCTTCCTGTAATTCTGGAGCTATGTGAAGGATCTGTTCAGCAGGAGGCACTGGGGCCTCACCTTCTGCCCCCCTGTTACCTGCCATTTTTGTACCCGTTGATGGACGAGGCTTTCTGACCCTGGCCTTGGCTCTTTCTGTCCTGAGAGGGTACGGGTTGGGCCTTTACACTTGACTGCAGGGGCCCTTTATTGGGTGACTTTCCAGGAGTATGGGCAAACCTCTCCAGTTTAGTTGCAGCCTCATTAAAGTGACCATAAGCTTATAGGAGAGGGGAGATATGAGGTCTGTACGGCGTACAGACTTGGCCACCTGCAGGCACTTTTTAGATTCGTACGGCGTACGGAACTGGCAGTGAAAGGGTTAAATAATTACATGGACACTCCTATTGCTGGTCACGTGAACTTTATTATTCATTCACTGTATTCATTATATTTATGAGATTGCACAGATTTTTCATTTGTTACACTGCACTATTTGTTAGATGATTACACAGTTAATGTTAATAAAGTGACATTGATAGATTAGGAGAAGAGGAAGTGATACAGTGTAATATAGTGCTAAAAGTGCTTTCTGAAGTGTCTTGGGCTCCGTTCTTAATAGTACGGTTTCAGATGCGACTTGAGTCGCACAGAATCTCATGACAATGGAACTCGCATTATTTTCAATGGTGCCCATTCACATCAATGCACAGCAGGATTTTGGGAAAGGGTCGTGTACTACTTTGGTGCAATTCCAGCATGATTTTGGCCACACAGAATATGCAATGCATTTTAAAGTAACATCTATGTTGCACTACTAACTGTACTGAAAGTCAGACCAAAATCAGATCGCAGCAGTGTGAACCTAGCCTTAGGCCCCATGCACACTGGGAGTTTGCCCAGCTCCTCTGAACACCTTTGCTCCTGGAAAAAAGCAGTTGAAAAAAAAAACGCCTAAAGCTGCAGTTTGCACATTTGTTTAGATGCATCAAGCGTTCGGACATTCATGCATTCTTTCCAATGGCCAGAATATTAATTTATTCTGGCCATTGGAATGTGAATGAACACTCAAGTGCTAAACACTGCTAGCATTTAGTCACTTACTTATTTAGTCATTCACAGGCGTTTTAGACGCTTATGGCGTTTTCTACGTTGTGTTTTTTTGGTTTGGTTTTTTTCCGGCCTCTAAAAGCGCACCTAATATATCTGCATATTTGCATGGCAATATAGGATGACATAAAGTTGCGCGTGTTGGAAAAGAGAGTCAAACACCTGTTTTGGTTTTTTCTAACATCCTTTGTGCATGAGGCCTTAGTCTACACAATAACCTAAGAGCGTTCAAATACAAGAGAAAATACTCTTAAGAACATTCCTTTTTTTTCACATTCTCAAAACTGATTATTTTCCAAAGAACGAAAGTACGTGCGGTTTCACTGGATGCAATTTTATTTAGACCTCTAGGTGTTAGCTGGTCAGGGCTGATAACAGTATTTGATATATTCAGTACAGGAAGTTTGGAGCTTACTGAACTTTCTGACAATCTCAGCAGGTCATTTCTTTATCGTACATCAAGGGACACAGAGCACCATAATAATGACTGTGGGTTATACGCTTACCTTTAGGTGATTGGACACTGGCAACCAATAGTAAGACGGTTCCTTCCATATAACCCCTCCCACACAGGAAGTGCCTCAGTTTTTTCGCCAGTGTCTTGAAGGTGATGGTCATGGCTGTTGAAGTTCTTCAAGTTTCTTCAAAGAAAATGTTCCACTGAGGATGTTTTATAATCGGATCCATTCGGATAGCTTACTAAGCTAAAGTGGATGGTACCTGAACCTCGGTTCAAGAACGAGGTGTTGCTTGTAATGTGTCCTTTTTAGGCGCTGGACCCTTGTTAAAATTGGTATTCCTGGTTAATCTTGCCCAAGGAAACCATAAAGGGTACTTTACAGGTCCAAGGGTGTGGACCCCAATATGGGGGACCCGGTCCCTGAAGGTCCCTAGAGGCGCTACCCGCCGTAATGGGGGAAGATTGGGCCTGGCAAGACAGGCCCTGCTGCTTGGGATGGTGAGTACTCCCTTTAGGGCTTTTTATATATATTTATATGTATTTCCCCTTGTAAAACTGCTAGTGTAACCTTGAGCTGTGCTAGGATTACAGAGGCCGGTTTGGCACGCATTTTTAAAAAAATTTTGCGCGCCGCCGGTGTGCGCGTGTGTCGCCACTATCCACGTCACAGGTGCGCGTCAGGACGGAGCATGCGGTAGGCGGGTCGCCAATCGCTGATGCGCGCGCTCGCTCTCATACTAGTGCTTTTAAGCAGGGAGCTCTGGCGTGCGCATGGAGGAGGCAGAGCGAATGGTGGGCACGTGAGCCTGGTGGTCTTGGACACAGCAGTGACAGGTTTAAACTAGTTACAGTTTGTGGGGAGTACTCCTGTTTAGTTTCCTCGTGTGTAAGCAATGTCTTCCAAAAAACGAGGAGCAGGGAACACGGCAAACACAGGGGTAAGAGTCCCTCCACAAATAACAGGAGACCAACCCCATGCTGATGCAGCCTCAGTTTCTTCTGAAGGACCTGCGGCTTCTGACCTGGCTGAGCCATTGCACTTGTAAGGCATAGTAGCCACTACCAATGTACCTGCCTCGGCTTATGTTACCAAGGATGATTTGGCATCTGCCTTAGCGGGTCTTGAAGGCAAGATAGCTGGCATGATTGCCTCTGTAACACGGGGGAAGGAAGCGTAATAGATCTCCCTCCCCTGGGCCCGGGCCAAGCGGTGAGTCACTAGAGCCCCAGGATTCTTATAGCCATATGGGTCCAGGTAACCTGGAACCAGAATGGGCAGACGATCCAGAGAAGGTGGTCATGAACGACCAGGAGGTAGGAGAGGCTGAAGTTTCCTCGGCGGAGGATTCTGGCTCTGAGGAGCCAATTTCAGCCTCCCATTGCCAGCAATTGTTTATCCAATCTCTAATGGAGATGGTACGAATTGCGTTTAAGTTACCCCCAGTTCAGGAGTCTGCACTCGCTTGTTCCACTCTGGGATCTTTGCGACATAAGCAAATTTCCTAAGCCTTTCCCTTGCATCTGTTACTGGAGCAGGTGATTTATGCGGACTGGGAGCATCCTGACAGGATATACTTACCCCCCAAAAGGTTTTCTGTTTTGTACCCTATGGAGGAGAAGTTTAGGAAGAAATGGAGCACACCTTTGGTAGACAATGCCATATCTTCCGTGAATAAAAACTGAACCTGTCCAGTGGATAATGCCCAGGTGTTCAAGGATCGGGCTGATAAAAAGCTAGAGTCCTTATTGAAGGCCTCCTTCTCTGTTGCCAGTGCAGCACTTCAGCCTGTTATTGCAGCTATTGGGATTTGTCAATCCCTAAAGGATCGCTTTAGGAAGATAGTAAAAAGCATTCCTTGCCAGGGGGAATCTGCTGAAGAGCTATCAGAGATCCCTCATGCCTTGTGTTTTGCAGTAGACGCTTTAAAGGACTCAATTCAACAGATGTCTCGTTTTGCGTTATTATCAGTTCATATGCGCTGAGTATTGTGGCTAAAGAACTGGTCTGCTGGGACACCATGTAAAAGGCTACTTGCTGCCTTTCCATTTCATGGAGAATGCCTGTTTGGCGATAATCTGGATAAATATATCCAAAAGATCTCTGGAGGAAAGAGTGCCCTGCTTCCTATTAAAAAGAAGGGGAGCAGCCCTCTTATAAAATTCCTAATCCCCCAGGGCCTGGTGCCTCTTCCCCAAAACGGTATCGACGGCCTCAGCCGTCTGGGTTTAAAAGACCACAGGGTCAGAAAAAACCCTGGACCCAAAAGCCACCCAAGCCCAACTCCAAGTCTACCTTGTGAAGGGGCGCCCCCGCTCACACGGGTGGGGGGCAGGCTTCGGCTGTTTGGGGAGGCCTGGGAGGAACTGGTTCAAGACAGATGGTTTAGTTCCACTGTAAAGAACGGTTACAGAATAGAGTTCTGGGAGGTTCCCCCGAACCCGCTTTCTTCACTCAAGGGTCCCGGCGGATCTGGAGAAAAGAAGTTGCCTACTCCTAGCTTTACACCATCTGCTGATGCAGGGGGTAATTGTAAAGGTCCCGCACAAAGAAAGATTCAAGGGGTTTTACTCAAACCTGTTCACCGTACCGAAACCAAATGGGGAAGTAAGGCCCATTTTAGACCTCAAGGCTCTCAACTTCTTTGTAGACGTCTGACCTTTCCGCATGGAAAGGGAGACTTTTTGGCATCCATAGACATCAAGGATGCTTACCTTCATGTGCCGATCTTCGGTCCACACCAAAGGTTCTTACGTTTCGCTGTAGAGGGCAGTCATTTCCAGTTTGTGGCACTACCGTTTGGTCTAGCCATGGCCCCCAGGGTCTTCACAAAGGTTCTGGCCCCAGTTCTGGCTTCCCTAAGATCTCAAGGAGTCTCCATAATAGGATACCCGGACGATCTACTTCTAAGGGATTGCTCTCGCCCTACACTAGTTCTAAACGTGTCAAGTACAGTGCGGGTCTTACAACGCCTAGGTTGGATACTAAATTTGGACAAGTCAGCTCTTTGTCCAACCCAAACCTTGGTATATCTTGGTCTGGTCTTGGACACCGCCCAAGAAAAGGTGTTTCTTCCGCCCTTAAAGGTCGCCTCTATAGTGGAACTTGTACAGAAGGTGAAAAAAGAACCAACACCTTCTGTCCGGCTGTGCATGAGGTTATTGGGCAAGATGGTGTCCTCTTTCAGCGCAGTTCCATATGCGCAGTTCCACTCCAGAGTGTTCCAGAACAGTATCCTGAAAGCCTGGGACAAGTCTGTTCGAACCTTGGATCAACCAATGGTTCTATCTCCACAGGTTCTCTGGAACCTCTCTTGGTGGTTAAGAACCAGCAACTTACAAAAAGGGAAATCTTTCCCACCAGTCGCCTGGAAAGTGGTGACCATGGACGCCAGTCTTCTCGGCTGGGGAGCAGTCCTAGAGGAAGCGTCTGTCCAGGGAATATGGTCCCAGACAGAAAGGACTCTGCCCATCAATCTACTGGAAATTCAGACGGCTCGTCTGGCCCTGCGATTCTGGACGTCCAGGATGCGGGGTTTTCCGGTCAGAGTTCAGTCCGACAACTCCACAGTAGTGGCGTATATCAACCACAAGGGGGGTACCAGGAGTCGGGCAGCCCAAAGAGAAATAAATCATATACTAACCTGGGCAGAAAATCATGTGCCGTTTCTGTCGGCAGTGTTTATCCCGGGGGTGGACAATTGGCAGGCGGATTTCCTGAGTCGCCAGAAATTGTTACCCGGGGAATGGTCCCTGCATCCTGACGTTTTTCTACAGATCAGCCAATACTGGGGGACCCCAGATGTGGATCTGCTGGCATCCAGATTCAATGCCAAACTGGACAGGTTTGTGTCCAGGACCAAGGATCCGCTTGCTGTCGGGATAGACGCATTAGTGGTTCCTTGGGATCAGTATTCTCTGATATATGCCTTCCCTCCGATCCAAATTCTGCCGCACTTACTACGCAGAATACGGGAGGAACGGAAGCCGGTGATCTTAGTGGCCCCAGCGTGGCCCAGGAGATCATGGTACTCGGAGATTGTGAAGTTGGCAGTAGGAGCTCCGTTGGTTCTTCCTTGCCGCCCAGACCTGTTGTCTCAAGGGCCCATATTCCATCCTTCTTTACGGTTGCTGAATTTGATGGCCTGGCTATTGAGACCAGACTACTGAAAGACCTTGGTATTATGGGTTCAGTCTTGTCTACTTTGATAAACGCTAGAAAGTCAGTTTCTAGAGCTATCTATTATAGAGTCTGGAAGCCATACATTTCTTGGTGTGAGAAAAGGAAATGGAACCCTCGTAGGTATACGATTGGAAGGGTGCTCGCCTTTCTCCAAACAGGAGTAGACTTGCAGCTTGCTTTAGGGACAACCAAGGGACAGATTTCGGCCTTATCGGTTTTTTTCCAAAGACCAATTGCATCCCATTCTTTGGTGCGAACCTTTGTCAAGGGAGTAACACACCTGAGCCCACCACTTAAACCACCTTTATGTCCTTGGGACCTAAATTTGGTACTGTCAGCATTACAGAGTCAGCCCTTTGAGCCTATTAGGCATATCCCTTTGGTCCTATTGACCAGGAAATTAGTTTTCCTAATGGCTATAACATCGGTTAGAAGGGTGTCAGAATTGGCCGCCCTTTCGTGTAAAGAACCTTTTATGGTTCTTCATGAGGACAAAGTGGTCATGCGACCTTATCCAAATTTTCTACCAAAAGTGGTTTCCTATTTTCATTTGAAACAGGATATCATTTACCTTCCTTTTTTCCAAACCCTAAAACTAGGGAGGAAAGGTCGCTTCACTCACTGGATGTGGTGAGAGCAATAAAAGTTTACTTGGAAATGTCAGCTCCTTTTCGGAAAACTGACTGCTTTTTTGTCTTGCCTGAGGGTCCTAGAAGAGGACAGCCGGCAACAAGTTCTTCTATATCCAGGTGGATTCGCCAGACTATTGTCCAGGCGTATGGATTAAAGCGTAGGGTTCCACCCCGCGATTTAACAGCACACTTCACTAGAGGGGTTGGTGCATCATGGGCAGTACGCCAGCAGGTGTCTATGGCTCAGGTTTGCAAAGCAGCCATTTGGTCTTCAGTTCATACGTTCACCAGGTTTACCAGGTGGATGTGAGGTCTCAAAGAGAGACTGTGTTTGGCCACAGCGTGTTGCAGGCTGCTTTATAATCTCAGATCCATTGGGTCTAAGGATGATGTCCCCCCCCCCCCCCCCCCCAGATGCATTGCTTTAGGACATCCCACATAGTCATTATTATGGTGCTCTGTGTTCATGATAAAGAAAAATCGATTTTTAAAACCGCTTACCTGTAAAATCCTTTTCTTGGAGTACATCACGGGACACAGAGGTCCCTCCCCTCTTTTTCTGGGATCGCCATTGCTTGCTACAAAACTGAGGCACTTCCTGTGTAGGAGGGGTTATATAGGAGGAACCGCCTTACTATTGGTTGCCAGTGTCCAATCAATGACCAGGAATACCAATTTTAACAAGGGTCCAGCGCCTAAAAAGGACACATTACAAGCAACACCTCGTTCTCGAACCGAGGTTCGGGTACCATCCACTTTAGCTTAGTAAGCTATCCGAATGGATCCGATTATAAACATCCTCAGTGGAACATTTTCTTTGAAGAAACTTGAAGAGCTTCAACAGCCATCACCATCACCTTCAAGACACTGGCGAAAAAACTGAGGCACCTCCTGTGTGGGAGGGGTTATATGGGAGGAACCGTCTTACTATTGGTTGCCAGTGTCCAATCACCTAAAGGTAAGCGCATAACCCACATAGTCATTATTATGGTGCTCTGTGTCCCATGATGTACTCCAAGAAAAGGATTTTACAGGTAAGCTGTTTTAAAAATCCATTTTTTCTGTAGCTGCAGCATTTATAAGTAGAAAAAAAATGTGATGAATATTTGTTTACTTCTTTTGTTTTTTGTTTTTGCCTATGCACACACTTTAAGTGTTGATGGTGGCATTTTATGGTTAGGCTAAAGTTCAGTGTTGGGCGTGTAGTAATTTTTATGGTCTGCATGAAGAACAGGGTTTAGGATTTTCAGATATGCCGCGTACACATGAGCGGACTTTACGACAGACTTGGTCTGCCGGACTTTCCGACGGACTTTCCAAATGAACGGACTTGCCTACACACGATCAATCAAAGTCCGACGGATTTGTACGTGATGACGTATGACCGGACTAAAACAAGGAAGTTCATAGTCAGTAGCCAATAGCTGCCCTAGCATCGGTTTTTGTCCGTCCGACTAGCATACAGACGAGCGGACTTTTCGACCGGACTCGAGTCCGTCGGAAAGATTTGAAACATGTTTCATTTCTAAGTCCGTCCAACTTTTGTGAAAAAAAAGTCCGCTGGAGCCCACACACGATCGAATTGTCAGACGGACTCCGGTCTGCCGGACCAAGTCTGCCGTAAAGTCCGCTCGTGTGTACGCGGCATTAGGTTAACCTCTTCAAGCCTAAGACCCCATACAACACTATACAACTTTTGTTATCTGATTTCCTTTAGATGTACCAAAACCATGTAGTGCAAGGGACTGCCTGATTGCATACAAATTGAAACTCTTAAGGTTTCACCTAATATTATATGGTTTTGGTAAATCTAAAGGAAAAAATCCACAGACAATTGTAAAGTGTGTATCTAGCTTAAGGGTAAAACAAATCTAAATGCCTAAGTGCAATTTTGACATGTGTTGGTAAAACCGTACTTCCTATCATCACTAATACTTTGTGCATCCAGGTGGATTTTACCTGTTTTTTTTTCAGGACAAATTGGGGTTTTATTTGGTAGTAAGTAGTCATGGATGTCTCCTGTTTTTTTTAAATTATTATTACCAAAGGAAAACTGTCCCAAAATGGTAAAAAAGTGTCCTTTTTTTTTATGTAGCTATATATTTCTTGTTACTACCATCACCTACCACCAAAGAACAACCCAAAATTCACCTGCTCCTGATCCCAATAATGCCACATATGTGTATGTTATTTGTTTTTACCCGTAGTACAGCCCATAAGCAATAAGTGCGCATTTTTCTTTTTTTTACCTACCTAAAACACATTGACATTAACTGACACAGATGCTTCATTAGTACGGGCCTGGGGCTCTCTGTGAAGCCCCAGTCTCTGTGCAGCGTGCTCCCAGCACAAAGGGAGAAACGCATACAGGTGCATCTCAAAAAATAGAAACATCATCAAAAAGTTTTATTTTTTTTCAGTAATTCAATTCAAAAAGTGAAAGTCATATAAATTTGTTACACGGAGTGATACATGTCAAGCATTTCTTTCTTTAAATTTGATTATGGCATACAGCTATTGAAAACCCAAAATTCAGTATCTCAGAAAATTAGAATATTGTAAAAAAAAGTTTAATATTGTAGACTCATGGTGTCACTCTCTAATTAACTCAAAACACCTGTAAAGGTTTCCTGAGCCTTTAAATGGTCTCTCAGGCTGGTCATACATTATACAATTTTCTCGTACAACTTTCCTTTAGATTTACCAAAACCATATAATAGGAGGTCAAACCTAAACACTTTCAATTTGTATGCAATCAGGCAGGCCATTGCACTACATAGTTGAAGGTAAATCTAAAGAGAATTGAATAAGAAAATTATATGGTGTATGGCCAGCTTCAGTCTGGTTCAAAATTAGAATATTAGGAAAAAGTTAAATTTTTACTGTCACACTCTAATCAGCGAATTAATTCAAAACGCCTGTAAAGGTTTCCTGAGCCTTTAAATGGTCTCTCAATCTGGTTCAGTAGGTTACACAATCATGGGGAAGACTGATGACTTGACAGTTGTCCAGAAGACAGTCATTGACACCCTCCACAAGGAGGGTAAGTCACAAAAGGTCATTGCTAAATAAGCTGGCTGTTCAGAGTGCTGTATCAAAGCATATTAATGGAAAGTTGAGTGGAAGGAAAAAGTGTGGTAGGAAAAGGTGCACAAGCAACAGGGATAACCAGAGCCTTGAGAGGATTGTGAAGCAAAGGCCATTCAATAATTTGGGGGAGATTCACAAGGATTGAACGACGGCTGGTGTCAGTGCTTCAAGAGCCACCACACACAGGCATGTCCAGGACATAGGCTACAACTGTTGCATTCCTTGTGTCAAGCCACTCCTGAACCAGAGACATCAGAAGCATCTTACCTGGGCTAAGGAGAAAAAGGACTGGACTGTTGCTCAGTGGTCCAAAGTCCTCTTTTTGGATGAAGGTAAATCTTGCATTTCATTTGGAAATCAAGGTCCCAGGGGAGGAAGGGGGGAGAGTGGAGAGAAACAATTCAAGTTGCATGAGGTCCAGTGTGAAGGTTCCACAGTCATTGATGATTTGGGGAGCCATGTCATCTGCTGGTGTTGGTCCACTGTGTTTTATCAAGTCCAAAGTCAGCAGAGCCCTCTACCAGGAAATTGTAGAACACTTCATTCTTCCCTCTGCTGACCAGCTTAATGGAGATGCCGATTTCTTTTTCCAGCTGGACTTGGCACCTGCCCACGCTGCCAAAAGTACCAATACCTGTTTTTAATGATCATTCTCTCTATTCTCAAAAAAGGCAAATGGATCCATAAGGCTACCAGCAAGTGTATGAAATTAAATGCAAATAATACAAGAAGATCTTGCGAGCCACAAATGGGTTAATGCCTCTAAAATAAAACCCTCAGTGCTAACAGCTGCAAACACTAATCACGTTCCATATCCGTGCAAATAACAATATAATAAAGTAAATGTGTTTGCGCTAGAAAAGTTATGATAAATATAAAAAATCAGTGTATAAAATATATATATATATATCTGTGCATTAAATAAAAAACAATCTATCACCATGTACTAAAATTAATAAATTGCAATCTGGATTAAATTGATGATGTAATCAGCAAAGTGCAGTGTGCATAAAATCACTAAAAGTCCAAGTGCAAACACAGGTTGGAAAGAGTGCTCACTCTTTGAATATGTGATAATAAAAGTTCATAGATAAACTCCCAGAGTGTTCAAATATAGTGTTCATATCCTGTAATATCCATCGTGCTCATCCAAAAAAATTGTGAATAGAAAACATGCTCCAGTGCTCTCCCGGTGACCCCCACAGGCATATACGCTCACCTCAGAGCGTATGACACAGTACCTAAACTGTCCAATCGTGCTTGGGAGCCACTCCTGGGCTCTAATAGAAATGGTGATGATGTCCTCCAACTTGCTCAATTATCAGCTTTCCATTACATAAATGAGAAAAAAAGAAGCTCCATAGTGTAACATTGCAAGCAAATATTTATTCCAAATAAAAACACTCCCCTACTAGGGGTACTCACATTCTGTGGGTGCGTGAGTGCACCATCTTAATCTAGGCTTCACAAATGAGAAAACACAGTCACACTGTGTCTAAACACCAATGTAATATAACCCAGAGCGGAGCTGTGTGTATTTCAGAGATACCAAACCGCACCTCACATCCTATCCTGCCACTTCACATATTTTAACAACCTAATCAAGCATAGCATATTAGTAGTATTAACCACATCTAGAGAGGAGATATACTGTATTCTATAAAATATGCAAAATATATAAGAAATAAAGCTAAAATCTCATACAGATATATTTATATATACCTCTTGCAACACCAGTCAAAATTCCTAATAACAAATCATAATCTTATAATTCACATATATCATCATAATGGGGCACACAATCACAGCTTTATTAACCTTCTACAGGCCACATTAAGTGGTCTAAACCCCATCTAATAAAGAATGTAGATACCCGATCTACATAAAATATATATAAATATAAAACCACGAAATAATATAAAAAATCTACTATATATTAAAACATATGACCCTATATAAAATACTTATCAGTAGAAGAGTACTAGCAAAAATATTAAAAAAATTAAAATTAAAATAAAATTAAAATAAATGGAGGATAAATATGTAATTGTGTATAGGGGAGAGTGAATAGGATCTTATAGTAAATCACATCTATAGATACCACTAAGATGCATCATATTCTCCTATTGAAATGAATAAATTGATTTTGTCTCAGTGTTCGCTGTGGACATTGGCTAAACCTCTCTCACCTCATCTAAAGTCCCAGGGCTATTTTTCTTGTTTTTTTGTGCACTATTAGGGATTGAGGTGTCAGAGGGGTCACACTAGACCTTAATCTTCCTTTTTTTCATATTCTCCTATTAGTCATATAAATCGAGTAATAATAGAAGTAAGGATAAGTATGTAATTATTTACATCTATATGATGCTAAGTGTCCTCTTTTTATTCGTATAACCTAACTACCCCAAATATAAAGAAATACTGGTGGGGGCCGCTCAATGGAGATAAAAACTAAAAATTGCTTAAAAAACATTTCCAATCAAATTCTTTATTCAATCCACCAGGCGATAATGAACCAAGTTGGTGTATCCACCAGGATTCACGTTTACTGATTTCTCTAACAAAGTTAGATCCTCTCCAGTGGCGTTTAGGTGCTTCTATTCCCCAAAACCTCATTCCAACAGTACTCTGATTGTGCATTTTTTTAAAATGTATAGAAAGATGATGTTTATCTGATCCATTCCGTATGTTTCTGACGTGCTCTTCCAGGCGGTCTTTCAAGGCCCTAGTGGTACGACCAATATAAATGAGATTGCATGGACATTTTAACGCATAAACAACTCCAGTGGTATCGCAGGATATAAAATCTTTGATGGTATAAGATAGGTTGGTTATTGGGTTAGAAGACTCTTTCACTCTTCTGTTGTTGTCTGGAACTCTAACACAGCTATAGCACCTGCCACACCCATAGAAGCCTTTGAGGTCCCAAAACATTTTTGGCCTTGGGGGAGGTGGTTCCACTACGTTGTGCACTAATTTGTCACTGTGCTTGATTGGCCAGCAAACTCGCCTGACCTAAACCCCATAGAGAATATGTGGGGATTGTCAAAAGGAAGATGAGACACCAGACTCAACAATGCAGATGAGCTGAAGGCCGCTACCAAAGCAACCCCTAACCTCAGCAGTGCCACAGGCTGATCACCTAGGCTTGAAGGAGTTAAAGGCTAAGTTCACTTTTTGAAGCATTTTACACCCATATTTAGGGTGTGAGGTCTAACATGCTTCACACCCACACCCCCTAATCCCCTCTACTTCTGACAGCGGGCAGGGGTTCCTCTCCCCAAACCCACTGTCCCATTTCAAAATTAGCATGATTGTGCAGGGCTCTACAGCTGCATCATTAATTCACAGGATTTTGATAAAGGAAGAAACTTCAAGTCTCTTTCACAGTACCTCTTGCATCATGTGTCCCCATTATAGTGCCCCCATAGAGCAGATATCGCTCATAGATCAGATGTCCCCATCAGATTACTACTTACATTAGGTATCTCCATCATTAAATTTCAGTTGTGAACCACCGCAGTACATCTGTATATTGGTAGAACAGTATACTTGATTGATCAGTCACTGTTGCCAGGGAGGCAGGGAGCACGTCGGTAGGGCTGCAACTAACGATTATTTTTATAATCGATTAGTTGGCCGATTATTGTTTCGATTAATCGGTTAATAACATAAAAAAAAAGTGTGGTGTATAATTTAGCTAATATGTAAATTTTTTTTTTTTAAAAAGGCAATTTATTCTTAAATATCTCTATGCAGTGGTAAATATAAATAACCAACTATATGTTTAGGGAGCAAAATCTCTAATCCACTCTGAGAATAACAGACAGAAGAGAGATACTGTATATACTATTAAAGAGTAAATCTGGTAAATATCAGACTTGGAGAACATATTTTTGTATAAAAAAAACAAACAATGTCTTCCTTCAAAAAAAAATGTAATTTTAAGAACGTTCGTTTTCGATTTTCTAATTGTTAGTGAGGTCAAATTGACATTCATTTTCAACCACAGTGATGGGAAAATTTGGAAATAGAAAACTTCTTGGTTAAAGGAATTTTCAGACAGTGTATGTGGTTTTCATTCAGAGATTACATTCATTTTAAACAGAAATGTTAAAAACGAGTGAAAATTTCAAACAACATTCTTTCATTCAGCGAATGTATAAAGTTTTTTTCCTATGAATATTCTCGTCTGAAAATTGATCTGTGTGGGCAGCATAAGGCTCGGTACACACCTATGCAGTTTGCTTGTGATCTATTTCTGCAGTGCTTTTTTATTTGATGTGTATGTGAACGTGTCTCATAGGAAACCATGTTAATGAACTGTAGTCCGTTTCTGCAAAAAGCACCAAAACACACACATAGATGTGAACCAGGTCTAAGACGTTTAGTAAAATAATGGGGATAAAAAAAAATAAAATGAGCCCTTTATAGTACAAAAAAAGCAGATATTCACTACTGTATGGGGTTAATTTTTTTTTACTGTAGAACTGTAAAAGTAATATTTACAATAGTGATTATTTGCTCTTTTTGTACTATAAAGGGCTCATTTTAGTTTTTTTTTTAACCCCATTATGTTACTGGCCGATTAATCGATTATGAAAATAGTAATCGATTATTTTCATAATCGATTAGTTGCCGATTAATCGATTAGTTGTTTCAGCCCTACACGTCGGAGAAACTTGCTGAAGGGGGCGGGGTGCACAAGTGACATCATTGGTTGCTACTACCCTGGCGGTCTTTGCAGACAATGACAGTAATGCAGCGGGGATCTAGTACTGCAGACTGGTGGGCTGATGGTCTGGACAGGAGCGTAACTCAGTCTGGGAGCTCACTGTCCGCCATTAATTATAGGCTAGTTTAGGGTATGTGGAGCTAAATTTGAACATAGGGGCCCCAAACACTATCTACTAGGCTGGTCTATGTACTAGTAGCTGTTCTGTTGTAAAATTGTTAATGATCTGATTACTTTTTAAAAACAATATGCAGCTGTGCAGTTATTTTTTACCTGGTGTTGTAAGAGAATTTGATGGGCACCCCAGATGGCATGAGGTTAGATAATCCATTTTTTTTTCTCTTACAGGCCACCAGAAACACAGGGAAGAGCATTGCCAATAAGAACATTGCAAACCCCACTGCAATGCTTTTAGCCAGCTGCATGATGTTGGACCATCTCAAGTATGAAGTCATTCACTAATAACTTTGGCTGGAACACTTCTTGCAAGCTATATCATATCACTGTGTCCTGTCAGGGGGTAACAGTGTTCTTACTTTCTAGTCCGCTTATGTCTTTTTAATTTTTGTTTTGGCAGGCTGCACAGTTACGCAGAGTCTATTCGTAAAGCTGTTATGGGCAGTATGAATGAGCACCGGGTAAGTTTTTAACAGCCATGCTTGGTAGCTTGCTGCATGGGTATTCAGCGATAGCTGGGATTGGTCTGGACAGGTGATCTTGTTGCTAAAAAATTAACACCAATTAATTCTCGCTTGTTAACAGTCATCCCTTGGACCTGTTAAAACTTAACTCCAGCCAAAATGTGTTTAATGGCCGGTTGACACTGGTTCGACATACGCTTCAACTTCGACAGCACAAGTCGCACGACATGTCAAAATTAATCTTTCCTATGACAGCCATCTTAACTGGTCCAACTTGCGTCAGTCTGACTTTGAAAAAGGTTCCTGCACTACTTTGGTCCAACTTGGGCACAATTTCAGACCATTGATTTTGAATGTAAGTTGCTTCCAAGTCGGATCATCATCTTAACTGATCCGACTTGTTACATTAGTTACATAGTAGGTGATGTTGAAAAAAGTCCAACCTATTGTGGCGTGCGACTTGTGCTCTGAGGATCTTGAAGGGGAGCTCCACTCCAAAATGTAAAAAAAAAAACGGCATGGGTTCCACCCCCCCACCCCAAGACTATACCAGACACTTCGGTCTGGTATAGATTTTGAGGGGAGAACCCCACACCAAGAGCACC
The DNA here is from genome assembly GCA_037952925.1 of Lithobates clamitans. Taxonomy (NCBI): domain Eukaryota; kingdom Metazoa; phylum Chordata; class Amphibia; order Anura; family Ranidae; genus Lithobates; species Lithobates clamitans. The sequence continues at coordinate 4,067,894 of JBBGZY010000875.1, read as the reverse complement.
CATTTCCCCCCCCCCCCCTTCCCGGACCATACCAGGCCACATGCCCTCAACATGGAGGGGTGGGTGCTTTGTGGCAGCCTAAGGGGCTTCCATATTCCGATAAGCCCCCTGCCTGCAGACACCCGCAACCACCGCCTAGGTTTGTTGGGAAGAGGCCCTTGTTCTCATCAACACGGTGATAAGGTGCTTTGTTGTGGGGGGCCCAAAGCACCCACCCCTCCATGCTGAGGGCATGTGGCCTGGTATGGTTCAGGCGTGGGGGGGGCTCGCTTGCTTGTTCCCCCCAACCCCTTTTCCTGAACTGGCTGGGCTGAATGCTCGGAAAGGGTCTGGTATGATTTTGGGGACCCCACTCCATTTTTTTTTTTTGCTTGGTGTGGGGTTCCCCCTCAAGATTTATAACAAACTCAAAGGGTCTAGTATAGTCAGATCCATTCATTGAAGTCGCAGGGCAAAGTCGGATCGGAAGTTGTCTGACTTCTGTATTGGAGCAGTGTGAACCCGGCCTTCACGGGGAGCATGAAAATTCCTGTCTGTGACTTAATTGGCAAAATTATCTTATTTTATCTCCCAAATTCACCATAACAAGACCACAATAGAAATATTGTTTGAAGTTTCAACTCTTCCCCACTATAGTAAAATGTAATATACTGTACAGCATTGTAGAATACCAAACATTGGATGTGATGGCTGCGATAGTTTAGTTTTTTTTTAGGGTTTTATACCTTTATTTCCATCTATTGATTGGACCATAACATACCTCCTGTCTTATGGTGGCTACATTAACTCCTCCACTGCATCTGTGGAGGAACAACATAGCCACCCTTGGAAAGCAGTAACTTTTTAAGCAGTTACAGCAATAATTTTTCTCATTTGGGATAAAGATTTTGCATAAATAATAGCTGATAGTTGTAAGCACCCCTGCCAGTGTTAAATGGTTTTTCTCAACCCATTTACTATCAGCTTTGTTAGACAGCAGGGCGGTTATTGGAAGTTTAAAAACACTTACTGGCTGGATCACCAGGTAATACAAATAAGTTATTGGGGACTCAGACAAACAGACTGCTGCATGTATGTATTTTTTTTTACTTTGGCTATAGCTACTCTAACTCTTTCCTGCACTTTTTACATTCAGTAGAACATTTTGGCTGGAGTTGGGCTTTAACTTAAATACTGACAAATGCATTCTATATCTCATTAGAATTTTAAAGAATATGTTACCTCAACATTCAATATTTCTGATGTTTCTGTAGTACTAGGTACTAGTATGAAAATATCCTAGTCTCCTTGCATTGCTTCCTTTTGTGTGAAATACCTGGTGTTTTTACCAGTCCCCCTGCTCTCCTATTTCAAGCTGACCATGCTAGGCATGAGAGCACATCCATCCTAGCATTGTAAATTTTTTGGCTGTGCTGGGAAACCAGTCTGTCTGTCCTCCCAATTCATTTTCCCTTTCATTAATTTTTTTAAACTGAACTAGTTATCATTGAATAACCTCCCCCCCACACACACACACTCTTCCCTTTACTGTAATCTAAAGGTACGTTCACAGCCGTGAATGCACCCAACGATTTATATTTGAGAGCCCCAGTGGGGGCTCCCAGTGCTTAGCATCCCCATTGAAAGCAATGGGTGGCTTCCAAGGCTCTTGCAGCTAGTTTCACCACTCGCATGTAATTGCTCCTGCACCAATCATATGCAATTGCTCTTTCAGTGATCACATGCAAGTTGTTGGCCCTGGATGCAGGCTCAACTGTGGTTGAAGCTGGAGTGAACAGTAACAAAATAATGTAGGTTGGGAAAACTTTTTTTTTTTTCTTTTGGTCACTGGACTCCAACAGGCGACTGCTGGGAACTAGGCCATTTTGTTGGTGGGGGTATTGGAACATTGGTGGAAAACTGCATGATAGCAGTGGCAGAATAAGGATGTGTGATTGGCCATAGGTAACAACGTTTTAAAATGAGACCTCAGGTGACTAGTTATGAAGACTGTGCAACTGGCGTAGATACAGAAAGCTTTGAGGCAGGTAACTGGTATATAATTGTAACTTGGAAGTAAGCTGTACTGAACCGCAGTACCTTTAGCTAACAGAGGAGAAATTTGTTGAAGGCTGGTATATGGAGGCAGGAGGGTTGTACATATTTGCTGGAGCAGAGTGACATGTCTAATACAGGGCTTGACAAATTTGCTTTGAATCTAGGAGCTAGCTAAAAAAGTTAGGAGCCAGTTTTTTTAACTGACAAAACCCCTTCTTTTATGTAGCCATAAGCCGGCCGAAGGGGCATGGCCAAAAAAGGCCTGCAAATCAGCATCCAATCAGCGCACTAAGGCAATGGCGAAGAGCACTGGCATGGTGGGGCAGTCCCCCTGGCAGTCACCCTGTCAGTCCCCCTGTCAGAACACAATAGCTCAGCGGGGAGATTGCTGCACTAACATCAGATGGGTAGTGGAGTGAGAGCCTCTGTTTTTTTCCGTTCAGCCCACTGGGTTGAATTAAAAAGAAACTGCTAGTGTGTATTATGCGTGAGCCTCTGATTGGCAGCCCCACAGCCTTTTTTTATTGGGTATACACTGGGTACAGTGGGAATGGAAAGTATTCAGACCCCCTTAAATTTTTCACTCTTTGTTATATTGCAGCCATTTGCTAAAATCATTTAAGTTCATTTTTTTTCTCATTAATGTACACACAGCACCCCATATTGACAGAAGAACACAGAATTGTTGACATTTTTGCAGATTTATTAAAAAAGAAAAACTGAAATATCACATGGTCCTAAGGCTCGGTTCACACTGGGGCGACTTGTCAGGCGACCTAGTCGCCTGACAAGTCGCCTCCCGTTCTGTGCTATGGAACCGTTCTAATCGGAGCGACGCAAGTCGCTCCGACTTAGAAAAAGGTTCCTGTATTACTTTGGGGGCGACTTGGGGCGACTTGCATAGACTTCTATACAGAAGTCGTTTTGCAAGTCGCCCGGGCAGTCGTTTGCAGGTCGCCTCGCTGAGGCGACCTGCAAGTCGTGCTGCCCCTGTGTGAACCGGGCTTAAGTATTCAGACCCTTTGCTGTGACACTCATATATTTAACTCAGGTGCTGTCCATTTCTTCTGATCATCCTTGAGATGGTTCTACACCTTCATTTGAGTCCAGCTGTGTTTGATTATACTGATTGGACTTGATTAGGAAAGCCACAAACCTGTCTATATAAGACCTTACAGCTCACAGTGCATGTCAGAGCAAATGAGAATCATGAGGTCAAAGGAACTGCCTGAAGAGCTCAGAGACAGAATTGTGGCAAGGCACAGATCTGGCCCATCATGTTGATTTTGTGTATGCCTGTTGCCATAGGCATTTATGTGATTCTTTAGAAGGTTATCCTTCTGTGCTGCAGTTTATTCACTACTTTCTACTTCTGCACTTGTTCACTTTGTGTGAGGATGTAGCCACAAGGTATGACTGCCTTTTTATACCCAGAAGGCAAAGACTGAATTGCGCAATGAACTGCTACATATAACAAGAAAAAATTAAACCTTAGCACCAATAGACAGCAGAAAAATATTCAACAATACACCAGCTGCAGTAAAAATTTGCTAGAAAGCAATAAACAATATAAAAACAGTTCGCTGAGCTTAGTGTTAAGTTCTTATACACACATATCCATCTGATATAATCCCAATAGGTGATGATATAAAGTGCTTGTGCTTAAATGATGTATCTATGTGCAGATGTGCTCAGACTGGGTGCGCCACATGGATGTACACTCACCCCTAGATGTTGACCACCTATCTTTAGTATGGTCTCTTAAGCTTGTGGGGATACCCCTGTAAAAGTCTGTTGAGTGACGTCTCATGCAGAGAAGAACCTCATATAGATGGATGGAAATGACAAAAGAAGGTCCTCATTGCCCAATGCCATTACAAACAAGTTTATTTGGTAAAAGACAATAAAATATTTCCACTCACATTTAAAAGTTCCTATAGTCCTGGCACCCGGCATGTTTAGCAGGTGATTAAATATTGGTAATCGGCCCATTCATGGAAGACCCCGCTCACAGTGTTCGTTTCGATTCCCAGGTGTTTCGTATGGGTTTTAGAAAATGTAATCATTAATAATCTATAATGAAGCATTTAAGATTGATTCTACATTTAGCCCTATTGGTGTTAAAGTTTGGAGTTCAAAAATCCATTTAGTTTTATTCTGGAATATTTTTTGGATAATATTGGCACCCCTCCAGTGTCTGTTAATGGTGTCAATTGCATAAAAGGATAGTCCAGCTGGGTCTTTGTTGTGTGCCATTCTAAAATGGTTGGACACGCTATGTTTTGGGAATCCACTACGTATGTTTGTTAGGTGTTTACTGACTTGTTTTGTTAACATCCTAGAAGTCCTGCCCACATACTGGTAGCTGCAGGTACATTCCAAGACGTAAATTACGTGTCTAGTGCCACATGTTATGGTTTAATGGGGTATTCTTTATTGGTTTGGTGAGAGGTGAAAGATGTCCTTTTCCTGGGAGCCCTCCGTGTGCTCCTACTTGGTTCACCTCTATAAAAACCTTACAGGTTAAACATAGTGGTTGCTGCGTTCTTGGGGGGGGGTCAGTTATATTTCTTACTAATTTTATTCTTAGACCTGGGGCCCTACAATAAATAAATTTAGGTTTACTCGGTAGTACGTTATTTAAAATGGGATCTTTTTGTAGAATAGGCCAGTATTTTTTAATACTTTGTTCCAAAAACTTGAATTGTTTATTAAAGCCTGTGATAAAGGTGACATCATACTCTTTTTCTTCTTTCTTTTTCGTTGTTAGGAGTGCATTCCTGTCCATGCCTTCCACCTGTTCTCTTACTTTTAGTAGTATGTCATGGGGGATACCCTTTATCTTTGGACCTTTGGATCAAAACATCTGTTTGTTCTATGTAATCTCGATGAATGGTAGAAATTCTCTTAATACGCATGAATTGGCCTTTTGGAATGGCCATCTTCAACTTGGGGTGGTGACAACTCCTGATTGGAATATAGCCATTCCTGTCCGTGCTCTTAAAATATGTTTTTGTGTTCAGCATACCCTCTTGTTTAAAGATATGGAGGTCCAGAAAGTCCATATTTTGTTTATGAACGTTTACCATGGATTTCATGCCATAGACGTTGTTGATATGGTTAATGAATTCATCTAGAGTAGACTCAGTTCCTTTCCATACCAGCAAAATATTGTGTCTGTACGTGCGGTATACCTGTAGGTCAGCCAAGATGTTATCATATATTACCTCTTCCCCCCATTTGTTAAGAAAAATGTTAGCAACACTTGGGGCATATTTGGCCCACATAGAAATGCCTTTAATTTGGTTATAATGTTGTGCCCCATACCAAAATAAGTTGTTGGTCATAGCAAGTCTCAGGCCCTTTAAAATAAATTGTTTCTGTCTGTATTTCAGATTAGTGAATTTATTCAGTGCCCATTTTAATGCATTCATAGCGTCTTGTTGGCGAATGTTGGTATGCAAAGACTCAACGTCTATTGTGACCAAGATGCTGTTCTCATTGATTTCAACATGTTGTAAATGGTTGATGACATCTTTGCTGTCTTTTAAATAGGATGGGCTTTTCACCACTAGTGGTTGGAGAAAAACATCTATATACTCTCCCAATTCGCAGAATAGTGAATTTATACCACTCAGAATTGGCCTGCCTGGAGGTTAGGCTGCATTATTATGCATTTTTGGGACTTGGTAAAGCACCGGCATTATGGGAGCGTCTGGAACTAAAATATCTTTTCTCTCTTTTGTTAAGAATGTTGTTGTCCCCTGTATTATTCACTAATTCTTGTAACTGGAATTTTAAATTCCGAGTAGGATTATTAGTAAGCTTTTTATAAGTGCTTTCATCACTCAAAATATGTGTCTTTTCTGTGTCATAATCTACTTTGTTTAATATGACAATACCCCCCCCCCCCCCCCCCCTTTGGCTGCTGGGCGAATTACAATGTTATTCCCTTGTTCAATTGTTCTAATCCCTTCCCAGATTGATTTGTCCCTAAAGTCTTTTTGTATTGGAATTTCTCTTATATCTGCTTCTACCCTTTTTTAAACACATCTATAAACTGGTGTGCAGATGTTTTGGGGTTAAATGTAGATTCATTACGTAAACCACTATGTGTAAACTTTTCAGGTGGTAACACTTTAGTTGTAGCTTCCTTAGTGGCAAAATGCTTTTTTTATATTCAGTTTCCTCCCAAATTTCTGCAGATCCACAAATGTTTCAAATGTATCCATATTCTTGGTGGGTGCAAATTTTAAACCTTGGTCTAATACATACAATTCTTGGTCAGTTAGTGTGATATCTGTCAGGTTGAAGACCCCCTCTCCTAATTTTCTCTTTTCCTTTTTACGTGATTCCCCCCCCCCAATTCCGTCGTGTGGTGCGCTTCGGTACATCTGTTCCCACTGGGGTGTTGGGGTATGGTTTGTATGGTTCTTTGCATTACCTCCACCCCCCCCCCCCCCACTGTGGTTCTCTTGTGTAGGGGTATTGGTTGTTTTGATTATTTTAATAGTTTTTTCCTCTGCCTCTTCCCCTCCATGGTCTAGAGTGGGCTGGTGGGCCTCTGTAGGGATTGTTTATTGATGTTGGTCATGCTATAGAGATTCAAATCTCTTTTGTGTGGGAATAGGGTAATGTGATGAATTTACTCTTCCCATTGGGGGTTGATATTGTCGTTGAAGAGTATGTGTATTTGTTGGTTGAGCCCTTGAGAAGCTGTCTTGTATAACTTGAACATGTCTGGATTCTACTGGGTTACCCTCTGTATCTGCATTCGTATTCTCTTGCCATTTATATATTTTATTAGTGGCATAATCTTTTTCGTCTCTGGTGTACTTTTTTTAATCTTATTTTTAGTATCATTCTCTATTTTTTTGTACTGCCTCTAGTAGTTTTGATTGTTTCTCTTTGAATTCTACCGAATTCATGAAAGGGGACATGAGTCCTTTTAATTCAGCAATTTTTTGTTCAATATTTTGAAATTTATATTTCCTCCTATGTATAATAATCCCCAGCGGTTTTTGTTCACATTGGTTGAGAAATGTCAACCATTCATCTGTAAGATGTTGGTCAGTCATTCCATCATGTGGACCTAAGTCCCATCTGAGGCTCCTAGGTGTGATCTTGTCACTAGTATATTGATCTAATGTGACAATGTCACACCATGTGCGTATTTGTTTGTCCATTGAGGATTTAAGCTGTTTTAACCATTGATCTAACTCATTTGGTTGTCCATTATCAGCTTTTTTGAAAACAAGAGAGAACAAGGCAGGAGACCACCGTCCTGGCAGTAGGATTCAAACATTGTAAGTTGACATTGGAAGTTTGCAGGGGGACCCAGGGTGCAAAGAACATGGTGTTTCCCATGAATGGGCCGATTACCCATTAATTTAATCACCTGCTAAACACGCCGGGTGCCAGGACTATAGGCACTTTTAAATGTGAGTGGAAATATTTTATTGTCTTTTACCAAATAACTTTGTTTGTAATAGCATTGCGCAATGAGGACCACCTTTTGTCATTTCCATCCATCTATATGAGGTTTTTCTCTGAATGAGATGTCAGTCAACAGGCTTCTACAGGGGTATCCCCACACGCTTAAGAGACCATATTAGAGATAGGTGGTCAAAATCTAGGGGTGAGTGCACATCCATGTTGGGGCACCCAGTCTGAGCACATCTGCACATAGATACGTCATTTAAGCATGAGAACTTTATATCATCACCTATTGGGATTGTATCAGATGTATATGTGTGTATAAGAACTTAATTAACACTAAGCGCAGCAAACCTTTTTTATAAACTGCTACATATAGTTTGTAAGGTTGAATAAAGATACCAGTCCATCCAGTTCAACCTGTATGGGTTGGTGTGTTTATGGTAATGTCAGTGCTGTGTGATTATGTCAACTACTGTTAAAAAGTTTACCTTACATGCAAAAATCTATTTTCTCAGTAGAAAAGATTGTTGGTAGCCATGTGATTTACCTATATGAATAATGTGTTACCTTTTAGTTACAAATCTCATATTTTGGCATTCCTCACAGATGCACACTCCAGATATTGGTGGCCAGGGTACCACATCTGAAGTTGTACAGGCCATCTGCAGACAGATCATTGTCAAGAATGGCCGAGCAGTAACCATTTAAGGTAAGATCATCCAAATGGGTGGTATTATAATGTCAATGACACCTTTGCTATGTATAGTTCGCTATAAGACTACAAATATACTTCAGAGTGCATCACCTCCTTGGAACTTGTTCCAGTGAAAACTACCAGTGGTAAATAGTTCCACAGCAGTAGTTACAGTACAGTTTGCAGTGGTTATGACAGGATAATATTTCCTTAATATATTTCCATATTTGTCTTTTTTAGTTTATGTAAAGCCTAATTCCATGTTTTAGTGAACTTTAAATAGTTTACAACAAGCTGGTCAAAACAATCAGTTTCCTTCACTAACACATGCAGGGGCTTGCAGCACTTTATCAACTGTATGTTGCCTCAGCCATACATTATAAAGCGCTGTGTTGCGGCAATGGAACAGGAATTTCCTGTCCTGCTCCCAGAACAAAATCAAGTTGGGCGGAAAACTGCTCACTTATTCACGGGAAGCTTTGTATTTTCTGAATGAATACAAGGCTTTCTTGGATTAGCTGAGACTACATACAGTTCACACAGAGCTGACAGCCACTGCATGTGTTAGTGAAAGAAATAGTTTGTTTTGTCCAAATAAACTGTTTAAAGTGGTTGTAAACTCTGTTACACCACTTGTACCTACAGGCAAGCCTATAGTAAGGCTTACCTGTAGGTACTGTGAATATCTCCTAAACTTCCACTGTGCCGGTCCTTCAGAGCCCATGCCAGAAACGACAGCTCCTGCGCGCATGTGAGGGAATGACGTCTTAGCACCCCCAGACACTCATGTAGCCAGAGGCCGCGAACCCGGAGGGAAGACGGTGTGAAGATGTCAGCTGTCTTAGTGCTGACATCACGGCGCTGGAAGACTTCGTTCTAAGGTAAGTCTATCATAATGTGCTTGTATGCGATGCTAACAATAGTACTAACATTTATAGGTGAAATTGATCCCAGGGAAAATTCGATTGCCTCTCGGGGGATCAGAAAGGATTTTTTTCCCCTGCTGTAGCAAATTGGATCATGCTTTGCTGGGGATTTTCGCCTTCCTCTGGATGAACTGTGGGTAAGGGATTGTGTATATGGGGTTGTTTGCTTTATTTATTTTTTTAACTGGGTGGACTTGTGTTTTGTTTTTTCAACCCAACCAACTGTGTAACTTTGTAATTATGATATTGCCTTGCAGGATTTTATTTTTTTTTTTTACAACTGCTTTAAAGTTCACTAAAACATGGAGTTTGGTATAAAAATACTTGAATCTAATCTGACGACACACAATACAGTCTGATTATACAATTAATTATATGTGATATTTCTTCTGCGCTGCTGTTTCTCACCCTAATAAGTGCTAATTGGTAAAGCTTGCCACTACCAATAATGTGATTCGCATACTATAAACCAAAAAAAAAAAAAAACTCTTACAAATAGTGCAGTGCTCCTCTAGTGAATAATAAAAAAAACTCATTATAATGTACCTTCCTATATAATCAACTCTGCCCAATATGTAAATTCCCATACACCATGAGTGACAAAGTCCTTTATAATTGTCTTTTTGTGATCAGTCCTCCACTTCCAAAATCTTCATCACCATGTAATAATTAAAACACCTCCACTCTGTGCTGCATTCTTATCCAAGTTGTGCTCTCACATTATGAATAGTACTTGTACTCACAAGGTCCAATAAGTGCCTTTTCCCCTTCAAGAGTTGATATCACCCAGTGCCTATCTGTTTACCTCAAGGTAAAGGTAAATCCAGAATATAAAGGGACTTAAAGTGTTTGTAACCCGAAAAAAAAAAATTGGATCATGTTCCTGTAAAGCATGTTCTACAGCACCGTGCTCGTGCTGTGTAATTTGGCCCCTTGTAACTCCTGAAAATATCTGGCTGATCCTGCCTGGCTATGCTCCCCCCCTGTAAACTGACCATGGTTTATTATGGCTGCTGAGCCCTGACACTGGTTAGTTTTCGTGCCTCCATCATCCGCAGCTCTTCTCTCTGCTCTCCCCCCTCCCCTCCCTTGGAGAAGATGTCATGGCAGACTGCAAGCATTTCTGAAGTTCAAGGTGAGGCTGTTCCAATAGAGAGCTTTAGGACATGCTGAGCTTCCTCTCATTAACATACGGTGAAGAAAGCAAGCTTCTACATCTTTAATCTTTTGTTGGGGCAGACAGTGTTCAAATCTGGTTGACAACTGATAATGACATCTGCTAGCACAGTACATACAGGGTTAATTATGGCAAACACTGCTTTCCACCCCCCCTTTCCTCCACCATCTTCATAAACAAAGAGAACCAAGTAGAATTTTTGCACTAGAGTTATTAAGGGGCATCTAAAATGAATAAACATATTTAATTTATTTTTTTTATTAAATAATGCTATGTGATTAAGAACACGTAACACATATAAAATAGATGTTATCAAAATTTATCTGCAAAAGTGGAAATATACTTTAAGGGGTATTAAATAAGTGTCGAGTACACACACACATTTTTATTTAAAGTATGTCACTAACCATATTGCAATCTTGGGTGTATAGAGTTTAAACACTGTGGAAAGCTTTGTCCAAGGGTGGCAAAGGCGAGTTATGCTTAATTGATGGCATAGAGTGGCATCCTCATTGCTTGAAAGTGCTGGCTGCAACTCCTATTCCTTCTGGGCACTAGTAGCTATGTGATGCATTTCCAGGGTGAACTTCTTTCTTAGTTGCACTGTACGGGACACAGGATCAGGCAGGACATGTGATCTTAAGTCCTTACTATTGGGTTAAATGCAGCTTCCTTCAGGTAAGTGGACACTGGCAAAAAAACTGCGGGGACCTATTCCTGTATAACCCCTCCTACATCAAGCTAGCCTCAGTTTTTTGCTATTGCCCTCTTTTTGAGTGGTTGCAGGTTTTTTTAAAATTGTGGTCATTTTCTGTATTGGCGCACTTGCACGACCTTCTTGAGACACCTATGCAACTGCATTACCTGGGCACTCGCTGCATCTGCGTTGTCCATTTCATTTGGTTTACTGCAGCTGCACACCATGGTAACAAAAAGATAAAAACCACTGGAATCCACTTGTGTTTAAGTGTCAAAAATTATAATAATAATGATTGATCAGCCGATACGTCTATATGACAGGGTATCTCCCTAGTGGCAGAGTAATAATCTAGTAAGAAAAAAAGGGGGGTTGGGACCAGAGCAGTCCCACGACTGCAATCAATGGGAGAATCACAACGGTATTGATCAATGAAAAATACAACTTTATTGATTATTGCACAGTACTATAAAAATATATAAATCTCACTGATGTGGCACCAAGGCTGTATGAGTGAGATGGGTTCCCTTACAAAAAACACCAACACTAACATGTATAGCACACTGTAGAAAAAAAAAGGGGTGATAATAAACAACGTTGTTACATTAAAAACAAGCATGCTGGCACACCCTCCCCCGTATATGCAGATCGGCTCTGAGCGGTGGTCTCCCTGAAATGATATGATAAAGACCCTGAGCGTCTGAGGATAAGAGTCCCTTGTTTGGCAAAGTGGTATCAGCAGGCCCCCGAAAAACTGACTTCATGTAACCTTGTATACTAATGCCCTGGCACAGGCTTGATGAATGAAAGGTGAAGGAGTCAGTAGGCGTGCACAATAGGCAGTGGAACCGTGGATTGTATGTGATAATAGCAAGCATTTGGCTAACACTGAAAGCCAGGCCAGTGCGGAATATGGTCCAGTAACAATGTATCCATGTATAAATCGATCAGTAATCTCCAGAATTCCAAAGAAAGATAGTGGCACACTTGAATATACACAGTTCATTTAGCAAATGCAACAGACTGTAAACACATGCAAGGGTGGTTCAAAACACAGTGCTGCTGCAGCCTAGCCTGATGGCAGCAAGCTGTGACCACAGGTTTAAGTGTGTGTAAAGACACAAATAGCGGGGGGGGTAACTGTCCCTGTGGGGTTCTTACCCTTCCCTCGTCTGAAGTAGCGGAGTCCTTACTGGGGGTGTCTCGCACGCTGTGGTTTCCGGCTGGTCAGGCAAAGAAAAGCTCTGCTGACATGCAGACTTGGAGATTTCCTTGTGTCCAACAGTGTAGCCACACATTTGCATGGAAAGCAATAGATCAGTTTGTGTTCGGTTCACTGCACAGATGGTGTTGCTGTGTTTGGCCACTGGAGGGAGCTCTTAGGTAATTCCATGATAATGCTTGTTTCTTCAGTATAAAAATAGCATGGAACGTCCCGCTGCTGACAGGGGGGCTGCCAGCGTCTATAGCATCGCTACGTCTACGCGTTTCGTGCTTTGAACAAGCACTTCATCTGGATGTTTGTGCTTATGAAATGCTCATTCTTATATAGGGCGGAATGTTCTAGAGCTGTCAACGAATTTGCATTTTGCACAATGACCACACGGCAACATGCTTTGCAACCTCAGCATGTCGGTGAGCCAGTTCCTATTGATTGGTTCTCTAAATTCTGATTCCGCCAAATCATCCTTCAGGTTACGGGCTCTTTTGGCCACCATGTGTGGCCTTTTGCCAACTATTGCTTTCAGAGTGTCTGATCTAGTGAGGATATGCCAATGATCAGAGAGGATGGTCCCCACCTGTTGCTATTGTATCCCGTACGGGGTGATGAACCTTACTGGGTCACTCAACGTATCTGTTCCTCCCGTCTGGGGTGCAAGCAGGTCGACCCTTGTTCTCTGACCCGCAATCCTCTTGGCTCTTGAGTATGCGATGTGAGTATCCCTGTTCACGGAATCGCTGATATAAGGCTTTAGATTAGCGGCGATAATCATCATCAGTGGAGTGGAACTGTCCCACCGGGATGCCTCTTATCAGGGACCGTGGGTGATGGCTATCAGCACGCAGCATAGTATTAGCGGCAGTTTCTTTACGGAACGTTTTGGTGATCAACTTATCGTCTTCAATCCTAATTGACAGGTCAAGAAAAGAGATTGCACAGGAGTCAGCTACATACGTCAAACGTATGTTGCGTGTGTTGTGGCCCAATATGTCCATGAAGTCTACAAGTTCCTGACGGGTGCCAGTCCAAACCATCAGTACGCCATCAATGTACCGTAGCCATAGATGGGCGTGGCTCTGGTACATCGATGAGGTGTACACAGTATCCTCCTCCCACCATCCAAGATGAAGGCAAGCATACGCTGGAGCCCATGGGGCCCCCATAGAGGTGCCGCACAGCTGTCGATAGTAGTGGCTCGCAAATTGGAAGTAATTATTCTTTAGAGCCATTTCGAATAGTTCCAAAATAAACTCATTCTGTGCGCCCATATGTGGGAATTTCTGATCAAGGAAGTGGTGGACTGCCAAAATGCCCCATTCGTGTGGGATCGATGTATACAAAGATTCAACATCTATCCCTACAGGGAGGGCTACAGAGGGGACTGTTAAATTTTTGATTTTATTCAACACGTCCCCGGTGTCCCAAACGTATGAGGGTAGAGTAGTTCCACCAGATCCTTGATCAGACAGTCAGTGTATTTCCCACCCTCTCCAAAAGGCCTCTGATGGCCGATACAATCGGTCTTCCCGGGGGCCTCTCCATATGTTTATGAATTTTCTGTATTATATAGAACACTGGCACATTAAAGTCCGTGACCTTCAAATAGTCATGTTCTTTTTTAGTTATAAGGATGACTTCCAGGGCCCGGAGCAAACTGTCATTGATGAGCGCTACAAGGGGGTTGAATGGGTTGGATTGCAGTTTTTAATATGTAGATTGATCAGAGAGCAACCAACGTACTTCTGTTTCATACAACTCCACAGAAAGGAGAACCACATTCCCCCCTTGTCACTGGGTTTGATGACAATCTCATCAGATTTTCGGAGTTCCCTCAGGGCCTTGCGCTCATCCAATGGCAGATTGCCGGTAACGTTGATATGCCAGTCTATATTGGCAAGATCCTCCTGGACAACGTCCAGAAAGATGCCAAGTCTTTTGTTCTTCCTGAATTGTGGCATCTTGGTAGATCTTATATACAGACCTGCATCTCTTCTCCAAATGCAGCTTGTGGGTGTCTCCTCATCACTTGAGGATACCTCGCCCTCCTAAAATAGAGATTCTAATTGATTCAGGGCTAGTGTGTCATAAATGTCTAATTTTAGGGACATATCAGACTGTTTTGATCTATCAGAGTATAGGGATCTATAGTAGACTTTCCTAAGGAACAGGTTGAGGTTCTTAAAGATCCCAAACTGATCCATTCCCACCGAGGGTGAGAAAGACCGCTCTCTACTGAGTAGTGCCAGATGTATTTTTTCCAATTTGAATTTTGAGAGGTTCACGATCTTGAAATCCTCGTTACACTGATTATCTGACACTGGATCAATTAGTGGTGCTGTCTCTGACTCCTTGTGATGGTATGATCCACCTTCGGGTTCTCGCTGTTTGTTTTTTTCTTTCCTTTTGCGTGCCTCTTTCCGCCGTCTATTACTCCTGCTCTGTCTTTTTTGAGTATGCCTTTGGTGGGGGACCGATCGTAAGATTCCACTGAATCTTCGTCTAAAAAAGACACTGCATTAGTTGTCTCCTCCTCACTACCGGATGAATGGGCACTCGTATCTGTTCCTGCCTGAGAATAGTGTCTACGCTGGCGGGATCTCCAACGGCGACCTCTAGTGGTTAGGTCAAAGATGTTGTCTCTGGCCCAGTCATCGAGATCACGTTTAAATTTGCTTTGTTTAGTTATTTTGAGGTTTCTTTGTGTTTTATCAACCTCTCTTTTAAGGGTGTCGTTGAGTTTCTCAAAGTCAGTACTGTCCTTATAGGGCTCCAATCTAGAGCCACTGTTAACTATCTGTTGCTGTAATGTGACCAATTGTTCTTTTTCCGCCTCCACTATAAGCTTCATAACTTCCAAACAGTGTTTAATGCATTCCTCTTTCCATTTCCGCAGAAAGTTCTCCGTATGTAATGTAACAACGTTGTTTATTATCACCCCTTTTTTTTCTACAGTGTGCTATACATGTTAGTGTTGGTGTTTTCTTGTGAGGGAACCCATCTCACTCATACGGCCTTGGTGCCACATCAGTGAGATTTATATATTTTTATAGTACTGTGCAATAATCAATAAAGTTGTATTTTTCATTGATCAATACCGTTGTGATTCTCCCATTGATTGCAGTCCTGGGACTGCTCTGGTCCCAAGCCCCCTTTTTTTTCTAGGTGCACACCATTCCCTCTTCTTCTTGGTGCACCTTCTGATTGGCAAAAACTCCTGGCACTTCTTCATTTGCACAGTATAGCAGTTTCACCACAATTCCTAGGTTCACAGCAGCCAACAAGTGCTTGGCATCAAGGCCTTCCCCTCCCTATCCACAGCAGAGGCAGTTGTGAGTGTGCTCCAGCTCATCAGCAGAAATCAGGGCGTACAGGTAGTCTTTCACTTGGTAGTAAGGAAAGGAAGGCTTTTAGATTGCAGATATCCCAACAGATCATCAGGTGTATATTGTATGAGGGAGGTATAAAGATCAGTGCTAAACTGCAAGAAAGCGGTCATAATTAGACACTTTCGCCTCGTTTTCGGGCCTTTCAGTTAATCCAGCCAAATCTAAAGCGATGTCTATTAATCTTCGGCCCCCGGTAGTAGAAGCCTTGCAGCCGGCATTTTCGTTTCAGTGGTTATCCTCTTTACCCTATTTGGGTATTAAACTTACCCCGAAATATTCAGGATTATATCAGGCGAATTTTCCTCCGCTTTTCCGAAAGCTGGAGGCTATGCTGGCCTCTTGGTCTACACTCCCAATTTCGTGGTTCGGCAGAATAGCGTCGGTTCGCATGACATACCTCCCTAAATTGCTCTATTATTTTAAAGTTTTGCCAGTTCAAGTGCCTCCCCATATTATCCGAAAACACCAACGTAAAAGCATGCAATTTATATGGGGCCATAAAAGGCCCAGGATTAAGAGACAAGTCCTTTATGCGCGCAGAGTCAATGGTGGCCTTTCAGTTCCTAACTTGCAAGCATACTATACAGCAGCGGGCATTGCCCCATTATCTCACCTTCATTCAAAGCAACAAATGCCACTATGGGCCACCATTGATTTGGTCAACGCTCACCCAACACCTTTAGCTTCTCTTCCTTGGCTTCCTAAAGCCCATCGCCCCCCTACCATAGGTCCCTGTTTGGCTCATTCCCTTAAATTATGGGATGGGGTTAAATACTCAGCAGGCCTAATTTCTCCTCCTCTCCCGTTACTCCGTCTCCTCCACTGTCCTTTATTTCAACCAGGTTGTGACAATCCGCTGCAATTTAAGTGGTGGTCGGATAATGGCTTCATAGATATCCATTCATTTTTCACCCCAACCAAGATCATCTCTTTCGCGGCCTTACGTTCTTCACTTGATATCCCCCTTAGGGAGCATTACAGTTACTTGCAAAGTAGACATTTTCTCAGACAACTCACAACATCCCATTCTGCCCCCTTTGTCATAACATCATTTGAAAGCCTGTGTAGATCACGCCCCCAATCCTCGAGTTTGATTTCTCTGATATATACCGAAATAATTAACTCTAACACAACATCATTGAGACCTTACCAACTCCAATGGGAGGCTGAGTTCGGGAAATAATTAGACCCAGAGGACTGGCATAGCATGACTACTGCGCTAAGTGTTCCAAGAACGTTCTCTTTTTAGAGAATGCGTATAAAGTCTTCTATAGATGGTATTATACTCCGGCTAAATTAGCAAGTTTCATCCCATCTTACTCCCCCTTATGCTTTCGTGGGTGCTCACAGGAAGGCACGATGGCGCATATTTGGTGGACCTGTCCCAGGGTCTGCCGACTATGGGTTAGAGTATAAGCACTATTACGTAATCTTTTTAATACTAACATAAAGCGGGATCCTTTTGAAGCCCTTTTATGGAAACCAAATGCAGAACTTCTTCATCCTGAACGTCAGCTAGCAGCACAGATCTTCACTGCAACTAAACTTACCATAGCAAGAGCCTGGAAAACCCCGAACCTTAGTTTTGAAGCAGTTAAAAATACTGTGACTGATATCATGGTAAATGAGAAACTTACGGCCATATTGTTGGACAAACACTATAAGTTCCTCAGGATATGGCAACCCTGGGTGACTTACAATCGCCTCTCCTCTCCTTATAATAAGCCTTCGTTCCCCCCACCCCACTGCCCTTCCTTCCCTTTCTCTTCTTTCTAGCCCCCTCCTTTTCTACTTTCAATTTCTTTCTCCTTCTCGTTATTTAGGCCCTCGGGCTTAATTCTACAATGATCGGAAAATTTAACATAAACAATTTATTGCATTCAGAGGTATTTCATCCTCTCTGAGGTTATTCAATTTAATCTAAATTTATTACTGGTTCTTTATATTTTTATTTTTATTTTGCTTTTTTTTTAACACATATATTTCTTCATCTAAAGTTATGTATTGCAACAACATTTCGCATTGTAATTTTTAGTTATTCATGTATGTTTGCAATCATATTACTACATACTGATATCATACCGCTACGCCAGAATATGCAGCGTGTAGCTATGCCTTGGTATGCAGTTTGGACTCGGCATTGAATCGCCTGTGTCCAGTCTTAAATCTTTGATCAATAGTTCCATCCGCCGGATGTCGGTAGCCTTATACCAGTTAATTCATGATGTATCCATCACTGTTTTGTATTTTTCCGTTGATATATATTTTCAATAAAACCTTTTGTACAAGAAAGCGGCCATAATACGTTCAGTAGTTTCCGACATATCACCCACACTATCCACTAAATGGTTCCTGAGTCGGTTTAGTCAGGAGAGCCAGCAATTTCCCATTTTTATCCCACTGTTAAAAACGTGTTGTGCTGAATAAAGGTGTTTTTCTGTATATTAGCCGTAAAAGCTAAAGTATATTCCCATTCAGCATGTATCCATTGTCGATAGCAGGAGATGGATCAGAAACATACTGTGCTTCCAAGTCAGAGACCATTTGTGACAGAGTGAGAAGACTGGAGTGGTTGACTTTTTTTTAGCTGTTTGACTCCTTTCATATAGGAACCCTGCATGGCTACCTTAAAGGCATCCCACTGTATGTTTTCGGAAGCCCCCTGATTATTTTCCATCCAAAAATGTTGCGTATCATCTCTACACTTATGTAAGATCATAGGGTCAGAAAGCCAAGAGGAGCTCATAGGCCATGTATGCATACCTGAAGATAGCGAAAGCTGAACCTGTCAATCTATGTGTGAAATGAGACGTTTATGTCTTTTCTGTCACCACCCTGTGCTGTCTCAATAGCACTGAAGCTTGTATTGTAGCTAAGGAGAATTGGTTATTCATGTTTTTTAGTGAATCGGGTTGTTACATAGTATACCATTTCTTTTTGCGGAAAAACCCCACTAGGGTAGACTTTCCCATATTGTGATCCATTTTGGGCGGCAGCAATTGTTTCACTCACATTCATGTGTCCTTCCCATGCTACCATTTTTTTGTTTTGTTTTTTTCATCACTATTTGCCCACACAGTCAGTACTGAATGGATTTTAAAATGTTGTCCACATTTGTCATGGATAAAATTTGAAAGCCTTTACATGTTACCAGTTTTGAGTTACACAGGAGGTGTGATGGTAGATTTCTTGCTCTCGCACCAATGTTTGCAGTGATACCTCATGTGTGGTGCGATCACCATTTACGTATACATGCGAAACCTACGCATCCATTCACTTTTATGCGTGAGCATGGGGAGACGGGGAAGCTTTACTTTTTTTGTTTTTTTTTGTTCTTTTTACGTTGTACCCTTCATTTTATTTTTAATGTTTAAAAGATTGAACTTTATTAATAGCAACTGCTGTAACAGTTCCGCTTTATGGAGAGATCTGGGGTCTTTTAAACCCAATATTTCTCCTCTAGCCTCCAAAGCATCTGATCAAACCAAGATCAGTTTGATCGGATGCTTTTACAAGCCAGTAACATCATGTAAAACCACAAATCAAAACCAGAAGTGACAAAATCCTTGACGCTTCAGGTTTCTGACGTCAGTGAAGAGGGGCGGGAGCTTCCGTTCCTTGCTCTTTCCTCAGGTAATGCAACACAACCGGTCAGTGAACGTGACCTGAATCTGGTTAGTGTTTGAAGGCAATGCTTTGGCTTATGTGAACCATGAAGGGGGAACATAGTCTTGCAGTGGTAATGGTCAAATTAATTCTTAACTGGGTAGAATGTGTGGTGTAAATTACTGACGTGGAGAACTGGCAGGCTGACTTTCTCATGCAACAACTCTGAAGTCCAAAGGAATGTTCCCTCCACACATAGATTTTAGAACCTGTGTCTCCGGGAAGGGGGGGCACTAGATGTAAATTGGTTGGTAACACTCTTCTTCAAGCAGCTGGACAGCTGTGTCTCCGGGTCGCTGTATTTGACAGCACAGGTAGCGGATGC
Organism: Lithobates clamitans; assembly: GCA_037952925.1. Classification (NCBI taxonomy): domain Eukaryota; kingdom Metazoa; phylum Chordata; class Amphibia; order Anura; family Ranidae; genus Lithobates; species Lithobates clamitans. The sequence goes on along the minus strand of JBBGZY010000875.1, from coordinate 4,048,325 downwards.
CCTGGGTTGCTCCATGGAATCATTTCAAATTAACACTCTTCTTCAAGCAGCTGGATAGCTTTGTCTCCACGTCTCTGTATCTGACAGCACAAGTAGTGGATGCCCTGGTTGCTCCATGGAATCATTGCACATTGATTGCATACATTCCCTCCCCTGAAGTAGCTTTCTTACTTTAGTTGGGAGTGGATTAGCACCTGGTCCTGGCACCATCATAGGTCCAGTCTTGGACTTAACTATCCTTTTTCAGAAAGCATTGTTGTAGAACGCTATGATTTTGTACTTTTATTCAAGGGGTTATTTGTTGCACACCCAGTCAAATCACCTCTTTTGTCGCATTTTTTTAAATCCGCTTCCTATCTAATCAATTTCTCTGTTCTCCTTTTTTTATGTGACCACCTTTGTGGCATTACCTCTGCTAGGAGAGTATCAGAAATGTGATGTTTTCTTGTAAGGAAACATTCTTTGTTCTCCATGTCTGTTTGAATTCCATGGTTTATTTTGGAGGCTGTGATCTTCTGTCTGTTCATTCAAATTGTCCTAGGAAGGGGTCCAGCTATTCCAGATGGGTTTACCACGCTATTGTTAAGGTGTGTATTTTTCTTTTCTTTTTTTTTTGTTTAAAACATTTTTTTTTCTCATTATAGATCTTAAGATCACACATCCATAGAGCCAATAATCTGCATCAACAAAACTGACCACGTTACACAGCACACAGGGAAGGTACATATGAAGTAGAACATCAATGAGCAAATGCCAAATAAAACATTAACTAAAAAACATTTCAAACGAATTAGGGTATCGTTACAGTGAGAGCAGGCAAATGGCTAAACTGCCCACTGGTCCCTGCAGTAAGCCAGTTATAGCAAGTATATTTGCAGCTAATACCAGCCCATAAAAGCCGTTATGTTTAAGACATTGGCAGATCTGATAACGGCATATTACCATTGAAAATGTGCCTATAAAATATAGCCCAAAGATAAGCTAGAGAAAAGGGAATGGGAGAAAAAGCGGGGAAAGACGAGACCTTGTACACACAGAAGACACAGGTTGTAATAGTTATCCAAGTGTGGAGGAGAGAGGCACCGGTACATATGTTGCCCATGGCTCCCATGTTCCTTCAAAAGATTCAGTTTGTCATTAATTATACTAGCTACCCTCTCGTGTAACATAATCCAAGACACTTTATGCTTCATGCGGCAGATAGAAACAGTTGGGGACTTCCACTCTCCTGCTATGGTGATTTTAGATGCCAGAAGCATCATGTTAATTAATCTTTTCATAAGGCACGGCATGTTGTCTGAAAGATCATTTAACAGTGCCATTTAAAGGACGTTCATCTATTGCTATCCCGTGACTTTGCTAACCATGGCAAAGACCCGCCTCCAATAGCTCCTGATGCATGGACATTCTCACAATATATGGAGCATAGTACCCTGTAATGCACATCCTCTAAAGCAATCCGCTGAAGTGGATGAGTACATCTTGGCAAGATGAGTAGGGACCAAGTAACACTGCATGAAGACTTTAACACTCGCCTCAATCAAAGCATCATTTAATACACCCTTGAACAAGGCTAATCTGGAGTACCAGGACTCGGGCTCCACAGAGAAGTCTAGATTCCTCTCCCATGCCAGCATATATGGATGTTTCGAAAGGGAAGCAAGTAAGCCATGGAGATGCCACCCCTGGAGCCCTGATCCTTAGTACACCATTGTTCATAAGCAGTTAAAGAAGGAGAGTCAGAGGAGGTAAAAAATTAGCAATTTAAAACAAAACCGTTCAGAGAAGGCATCTCCAACACAGTATTGTAATGGGATAGGGTGAAAGCACCTCTGTGTTAAAAAAAAAAAAAAATGACCTCTACGGTTGAGGCTTTGTCCATCCACCACTTAAAGGCTCTGATTTCTATACCTGGAGAGAAGGCTGGGTTTTAAAATAAGTGATCTAGAGGAGTAAAGGCAAACACCAAAGTTGGGTTAACATGGTAGGTGCATGAAAGCACCTACCATGCACCAGGTGCATGAAAGCGTAGGTGCCAGAATGGGTGGTCTAGATTTCACTGTGCACCAAAGGAGAAAGTCAATAGTGTGGGATGGAATGGCTAGCCATTCCATAGACATCCAATCGGGACGTTCCTGTCGATAATCTACCACGGACAATTTCATGAGTTGTGACGCCTTATAATATGTCCAGAAATGCAGAACACCCAACCCACCCTTTTAGAGTCCCAACCCACCCACCTAGAGTCCCAAATAAATGTAATAACTTTCGATTGGTAGCGTGCCAAGTCAGCCCTGTTAAGGGGAACGGGTAAGGAGCGGAATAGGTATAATAATTTGGGTAGTAGTGTCATTTTGACCACGGAAATTTTTCCAAACCACAAAAGGTTATGTAACGACCAATGCGAGAGAAGTTTTTAGTCATGCGATGTAAAAAGTGGGGATAATTAGTCGAATAAAGCAACAAGTAAGACCCCGAAAGGGAGATTCCCAGGTATGGTAAAGCTTTATCTTGCCACTAAATGGAAAAGCTTCTCTAAAGCATGTAAACAGTCTAACAGGAGTATTAATGTTAAGAGTTAGAGCTTTAGTCTCATTAATAGGCTGGATATCGCACCAAATTCTCTGAGGGTCTTTGTCAGTACTGGAAGTGAGGTTAGAGGAGACGTAACAAACAGAAGCATGTCATCCTTAAATTGCACTTATGCTCCCGTGTGCCACAGGATGCCCCTTTTAATATCAGGATTATCCTGGAAAGCTATCGCTAGCTTGTCTATCGCAATAGCAAAGAGCAGGGGGCATCCCTGATGAGTACCCCTCAAAATATCTATGGGTTCAGAATAATACCCTGCCAGCTTAACTTTTGCCTGTGGACAAGAGTTCAGGGTCCCCATGATCTGGAGGAAATGTTGTCCAAAGCCCCACTTATTTAAAACCCAAGAACATGTAGGTCCAGGACACTGATTCAAAGGCTTTTTTTAAGTCCAATGATAACAGTAGACCTTCTTGGGAAGTAGCCCCCTGCCCAATTGGTTTGAATCAGAGAAATAAGATCAATGGCCCTTCCAGTTTTGTCCAGACTATGCCTGCCCAGGATGAAGCCCAGCTGTTCCTTATGAATATATAATGGGATAAAATATGATAGAACCGACGTAAATCATTTTAAGTCATTGTCTGTAAGAGAAATAGAGCGATAATTCCCAAGTTCTCTCGGATCTTTCTGTGGTTTTGGTATCACAGAGATATAAGCCATGTGTGAGGGAGGATCCAGAGGGGCTCCATCCCCGCAAGGCATTAAAGTAGCAGACCATATAGGGAACGAGCAAATCCTGGAATTGACGGTAATAAAGGGTCGGGAAGCCATCCGGGCCAGGTGCCGAGCCCACCTTAGTAGCTGTAATTGCTTGCAAAACTTCCTGTGCAGTAAAAGGAGCGTCCATTCTTGACCTATGCTCAGTGGAAAGTTGGGGAAGGGGAAGACCCTCCATATAAGAAGAGCGTAAGTGTGCATCCTCTCCCACCGAAGCTTTGTATAGAGTAATTGGTTAGGAAGGTCTTGAGAGGCCTACACGGGTTTTTGGAATAGGAGCCATTAGGACAACGCAGTTTCGGGACAGCCCTAGTGTGTATTTTGGGATTCAATTTATGGGCAAGAAGGGATCCAATGGGGTCTTTTTTACATATAAAACTGTGGAAGCCCAGTGTACACTTTTTTTTCCACTCGCGTTGTAAGTTCTAGGTTAAGCTCCAATCTCGTCTGATCTATTTGTTGGAGAATAGAGGGGAATGGAGTCTGCTTATGAAGTAGAAGTAATGACTGTAATTTACCATAGAGAGTTTGGATGCGTTCTCATCTAGCTTTGTTAAGTTAGGAAGACGTCTGAATGAGTTTCCCACAAACGGTCACCTGCTGGGCCACCCAAATTGTCAATGGGGAGACATCATCTGTCAGCTTTTCCTAAAAATATTGACGCAATCCCATTCAAATATCCTCACACCAACATTTATCTGATAAGGATTCATTGAGTCTCAACTTAGATGTTCTAGAAGGGACCAATGGGGATGAAAAAGACACACAAACCAGGGAATCCGACCAAGCCACAGCCTTGATACCAGCTTTACCAATGCCAGGGATGAGGGAACTCGAAACAAAGATGTGATCAATGCATAATGAATAAAAAGTGTAATCACGTACAGAGGGATTGCACTCGCGCCACGCATCCACTAAATTGAGAGCATGCAGCATTTTAGCCACACGCACGCCAGCTTTCGGGGGTCATTTGAGTCGCACGCGATGGGTTGCGTTTGTCTAGACTTAAATCCAGGGTAAGGTTAGTATCCCTGCCCCAAATAACTTGTCGGGTGTCAAAGCCCTCAATACTTTTGTAAAAAAAAAGTATCTTGCCCTGCATTGGGGGCATAATAAGAGATGAACGTACATAATTGTTCCCCAAGAAAACCAGCAGAAAGCAGGTAAAGCAGAAAACAAATTTTCTGCTGTAAGGTAAAAGAGACACATTTAGAGAAACATACAGCCATCCCTTTAGTCAGGGGCATTTGTTAAATAAGACGGGATATTGCTTATGTACAAAAGGCGTATGAGTGAGGAAAATGTGTCTCTTGAAGAAGCAAGATGTCTGCCCGGCAAGAATGATAATGATGAAAAGCCTTTCAAGGCTTAATTCGGGAGATAAGGCCTTGTGCATTATGGGATGTAATCCTACAAGGGGTCGAGAAGTCAGTAGGTGTACTCATGGATTACAAGCAGCATCTCCATGTCAGGGCTGGGCTCAGCCCTTACTTCTCAGAGCTCTATGCTCAGCTGTCGGTTAATTGCCAGTACTCTTCATTCCACAGGAACTCACCTGGTCTTCATTTTTTGCTTGTCAGCTAGACCTGCTGGCTATTTAAACTGCCTGGATCAGATCTCCTGTGCCTTCGCCTGGTCAACATATCCGGATACTCTCTGCTGTGTTTTGCTGTTTGACTTTTGCCTGACTGACTTCCTTTCTGGTTCCTGATCCTGTTTACCTACTCCACTATGCTGATCTCTGGATTCCTGTTTCACTGGCTTGTTCGGACTACCCGCTCTTTTTACCGAACCCTATCTATGTTTTGACTACCTAGTTCTGTTTGTACCATTTTTTTTTTTTTTAAAGTGTGATTTTTACTGCACTTCTGTCTCAGTCTGATTCATGGTTCTTGACAATAGGTGAAGGCCATGAATTCAGAAGATGCAGGCAATCCACTTATTGGTAATATTTTTTCCAGATTGGATGAGCATGTTCATCGCATTGTTCAGTTTCCCACAGCGTTATGGGCGCTCCTGATTAGCTCTACTCACCTAGATCCTGCCACTGAGGCTGTTCTGGTACAACCTATGTTGCAGGTTGTCCCTGGTGATGCTCCAGTCTCTGTGCAGGCACCCACCTCGAATATTCTGCTGCCAAGAGCCTTATGTCCATCAAACAGAGTATGAGAACTGTTGCCGATTTACGCAATTGAATTCCATACTCTGGCAGCAGAGGTTGCTTGGAACAATGAGGCCCTCGTGGCTGCGTTTTCTCATGGTCTCTCAGATACCATCAGAGATGAGATAGCAGCCCGAGACATACCCACTGAGCTGGAGAGGTTGATCATGTTTGCCATTCTCATTGACTCTAGACTTAGAGTCTTTAAGAAGAAGTTTTAAGAAGCGCTTGCGGAAGCCTCCTGTACGTTTGGCCCAGAGCTTTACAGTCCCACCCTTGCCTCCCTCACCTCCCATACCTCCTGGTATCGAGTCTGCCAGTGAAGTAGAACCCATGCAGTTGGGCTTCATGTGTCTCTCTGCTGATGAAAGGGCCTTTGGGAGGATGGAGAGATTGTGCCTTTTATTGCGGCCAGGCAGGTCACTTCCTGAAGTCTTGTCCTACCCGTCTGGGAAACACTTGCACCTGAGGTCCTGTAGGGGACAGACCTTAGGTGGCGTTGTTACTTCCCCAGTTGTCCAGAAGAATAAGCCCCTGGTTCTGGTTACTCTTTCTTGGTCTGAGTCGTCCATTGAGATACAGGCTGCAGGCCTGTTCATAGATGGTGCCTTTGTGTCTAAGCACTCGATTCCACTGCAGCTTCGTGCCACTCCACTTGCTATTGACGCTATTGATGAGATACCTCTACAGACTGCCCATGTGACTCATGAGACTGTTTCGTTGACCATGGCCATAGGGGCTCTTCACCATGAGGTAATCTAATTCCAAGTCATTTCCTCACCTCATTTCCCGGTGGTTATTAGTTATCCTTGGTTACAGAGGCACAACCCCTCTTTTGATTGGCTTCGTGCTGAGCTTCTTTCCTGGTCACACAATGCAGGAGGACATGTTTTCAGAAAGTTGCTAAGGTCTTGTGCACCTCTTCATGCTCCTCCCTGCCAGAGTACCCCTTGTGGCTGGATTTACCCTTTGTCTGTCTCGGAGGACAAAGCCATGGTATGTTGCCGATGTACTTTCTCGAGGATTCATCCGTAAATCCTTGTCTCCTGCTGATTTCTTCTTAGTGAAAAAGAAGAGTGGTGAAGGGAGACCTTGTATTGATTATAGGGGTCTCAATCGCTTCACGATTAAGAATGCTTATCCACTTTTGTTGATTACGGAACTATTTGACTGCCTCAAGGAAGCAACTTTTTTCACGAAACTTGATTTGAGAGGGGCATACAATCTTGTGAGGATCAAGGAGGACGACGAATGGAGAACTGCGTTTAATACTAGAACATACCATATACGAATAATTTGTAATTCCGTTTGGTTTTTGGAATGCTTCGGCAGTTTTCCAGGAATATATCAACAATGTCCTCCGAGATTTGTTGCAGCTATGTGTGATGGTTTATCTGGACGATATCCTCATATTTTCCATATCGCTAGAGAGCTACCACCTGCCGTGTGCTTCAGAGGCTGAGAGATAACCTGTATTGTAAATTGGAGATGTGCAAGTTTCATTGTCAACAGGTTAAATTCCTGGGTTATGTAATTTCCACTGCTGGTTTTTCGATGGACCCAGAGAAACGTTCGGCAGCTCTACAGTGGCCCATACCAGTGGGTTTACGCCCTTTCATCCTTGAGGTTGATGCATCTGAGACTGGAGTTAGTGCCCTCCTGTCTCAACATCCTACCTCTGAAAGCACTATGCATCCTTTGGCTACTCCTCCTGCGGAATGCAATTATGAGATAGAGAGTCGTTGGCAATCATTTTAGCCTTTAAGGAATGGAGGCATCTGCTCGAAGGTACCACTGTGCTGGTTCTTATTCTGACTGACCATAAGAATCTCACATTCTTGTCTGAGGCTAAATGCCTCTCTCCCAGAAGGGCGCAATGGGCTCTTTTCTTGTCAAGCTTCAATTACATAGTCTCATTCTTACCCGGTACTAAGAATGTAAGGGCTGATGCATTGTAGCAACAGTTTTCCTCCGCTTCCAAGAGACTGTTCTGGTTCCTGTGATACCTCCCGATCGTATTCTGGCTACGGTTCGTACCAGTCTCACTTCACCTTTGGGTGACAGAATTCTTCCCACTCAAATCCATTTTCCTCCTGAGAAACCTTGTGACCGCTGCTTTGTTCCTGAGAGTCTCCGCACTGCCGTGCTCCAGACTGGCCATCCTCCCAAGGCTGCTGGCAACCCAGGGAAGAATCAACACATTTGGGCTATTTCCCAACAATTCTGGTGGCCTAGTCTACGCGCTGATGTAGCAGCTTTCGTAGCTGCTTGTTCAGTGTGTGCTCAGAGTAAGACACCACGAAAACCTTCCAGTGGGCCTCCTACAACCCATACCCAATGGAGAGAGGCCTTGGACCCACCTATCTATGGATTTTATTGTGGAGATACCCAACTCTCAGGGCAACAGTTATCATTATGGTGGTTGACCGGTTCAGGAAAATGTCTCATTGTATTCCACTTAAGAAGTTGCCCACATCCAAAGAACTGGCTTCCATTTTTACTCGGGAGATCTTTCGCTTACCTGGGCTTCCCAAGGTTATCATCACGGACAGGGGTAGCCAGTTTGTGTCCAGGTTTTGGCAAGCCTGTTTTGCACAGTTTAGAATTCAGCTTTTCTCCTTATCTGCAGATCACCCGCAGTCCAATGGAGCTACAGAACGAGCCAACCAGTTTTTACATGGCTACATTTCTGACCACCAAACCAACTGGTCAGGCCTGTTACCTTGGGCGGAGTTTGCTCACAATAGCGTCGTCAATACCGCTTCCCGATTGTGTCCATTCATGGCGAATTATGGTTTCCAACCATCCATGTTGCCTGACTCATTTTGTTCCTCAGAGCATTCCTGCATTGGAGGACTCCATGGTCTTCATTCCACTTGGATACAGGTCCAAAAGTCCTTGCAACGTGCCAATGATGGGTACAGAATCCATATTGACCGAGGACGCCTACCTGCACCTTCCTACCAAGTTGGGGACAGGGTCTGACAGTCATCTCGCAACCTCCGACTGTGTTCCCTCACTGAAAATGGCACCATGGCTTATTGGGCCTTTCAGTATTCTCTGTAGAAACAACCCAGTGGCTTACGCTTTAGCCCTTCCTTCTAATATGCAGGGCCGTCTTTAATATTGATTGGACCCTGGGCAAAACTTTTCTTGGGCCCCCCCCATGCAGGTTCGCTCTCCACCTGCTCTGAGACATACGATAAATAGCAGCTAGACTCAAAATCAGTTTACTGAATAAGATCAGGCATCTATTGTGATTGGTTGCCAGAGGTTACAGTGTATCATTACGGCTCACTGACTGGTTGCTAGAGGTTACAGCACACTTTACGGCTCACTGATTCGTTGCTAGAGTTTACAGCACATGATTTCTGCTTGTTGATTGGCTGCTAGGGATTACTGTGGATATGACCTCAGGGGAGCATGATATACATATTAATACCGCCGGCCGCCCCTATTTATATATGAATGCCGGTAATTTACATGTAAACACAGGGTCTGCAGGTGAGTCATCTGTACACAACAATAGGGCGGAGCTGGGCAGAATTAGAAGCAGCACTTCACACTGAGATATCGGGACACAGCACGAGACTAAAACCTCAAAGGAAGTGGGAATTTAAACCCGGGTAGTTGGCAAGTATGAGGCAGCTGCTTTGGGCCCCACAACAATGACAGGGCCCAGGGCAGCTGCCCCTTTTGCCCTGCCTTAAAAACGGCCCTGCTAATATGTGTATTTCAAATGTATTTAATGTCTCTTTATTAAACCTTTGGTATGCAACCGCTTCACCACCTCAGTACCACGTCCTCACCAAGTTCAGGTTGAGAACCATGAGGAGTATGAAAGGTCTGGAGGAATGCTCTTGGGTCTCATCCTCAGGCGTACATCCTCTTGCCATCCTCCGTGCTTTCCATAGACATTTTCCCCTCAAACCTGGTGGTCGTCTGAGGGGAAGGGGTCGTTAAGGAGAGTGTACTGTCAGGGCTGGGCTCAGCCCTTCTTTCTCAGAGCTCTGTGCTCAGCTGTCGGTTAATTGCCAGTACTCTTCATTCCACAGTGACTCACCTGGTCTTCATTTCCTGCTCGTCGGCTAGCCCTGCTGGCTATTTAAACTGCCTGGATCAGATTTCCTGTGCCTTCGCCTGTTTAATATATCCAGATGCTCTCTGCTGTGTTTTCCTGTTAAAGACTTTTGCCTGGCTGACTTCCTTTCTGGTTCCTGATCCTCCGAGTCAGTAGGCAGTAGAGAGGAAACGTTGCTGGAAGTGGCAACAGAGGAGTGATACGCAGCTCTGGCCTTACCTGCATCTGGATGACAGCTATATGAGTATTTCAAGGCTTAAGACATACTGATATGTGGTAAGTGTGTACCCTTAGGGGAATGTGATGCAGGCATTGTGGATCTTGGTGTAAGGTGCACGCTTTTATATCAATCACTAGGACCACCTTCTGCTATTTGGACTTTAACCACTTCAATACCAGGCACTTAGACACCTTCCCGCCCAGGCCAATTTTCAGCTTTCAGCGCTATCGCAATTTGCATGACAATTGCGCGGTCATGCTACACTGTACCCAAACAAATTTTTTATCATTTTGTTCCCACAAATAGAGCTTTCTTTTGGTGGTATTTGATCACCTCTGCGGTTTTTATTTTTTGCGCAACAAATAAAAAAAGACAGAAAATTTTGAAAAAGGACAAGTTTTTCTTTGTTTCTGTTAAAATTTTTTGTAAATAAGTACGTTTTCTTCTTCAATGATGGACACTGATATGGCTGCACTGACGGGCACTGATACGGCGGCACTGATGGGCACCAATGAGGTGGCACTGATGATGGGCACTGATAGGCGGCACTGATAGGTGGCACTGGGCACTGATAGGGTGGCACTGGTATGCGGCACCGATGGGCACTCATAGGTGGCACGGATGGGCACTGATAGGTGGGCACAGATGGGCACTGACAGGTGGCACCAATGGGCACTGGCAGGTGGCACTGATGAACACTGGTGGCACTGATTACATGGTGGCATTGCTGGGTATAACTGAAATATAAAACAAAAGTGGAAAGTGCTGCGCTAATCCAGTGTGATATGTTTGTGTAACAGTGTTTATTTAAGAAAATTAAATCAACAAATGAAAAAATGGGGTGTACAGGTGCTATGTCTGTGTGCACAGTATCCTGTATTTATACACTAAATCTGAGTGAAAAAAACCCAATCCTATATGCTGTTGAACCTGTAGAAGGGATGCAAAAGTGCTCTGTGTGTAGGGAACCAATGCGAATAGTTCTCATACACATCTAGTAACTTGTGCAAATAAACCCTTAAAGTGCTGTCGTGCCTGTGCAAAAAGGGGTATTAGAATAGAAAAGTGAAAAAAAAAGTATGCGGGTACTGTGTTTGTATGCACAGTATCCTGTGAAGAAAGTATATAGATATATAACACAATTCCTTATGAAATGGAGTGTACGGGTGCTACGTCTGTGTGCACAGTATCCTGTATATACACTAAATCTGAGTGGAAAGAACAGAAGACAAAAAACGAATCCTATATTACGTTGAACCTATGAAAAGGATGCGACAGTGCACTGTGTGTGGGGAACCAATGCAAATGGTTCTCATACACACCTAATAACTTGTGCAAATACACTCTTAAAGTGCTGTCGTGCCTGTGCAAGGAGAAAATTCTGGATGAAAGCGAAAAAAAAAAAAAAAGAGGTATGCGGGTACTGTGTTTGTATGCACAGTATCCTGTGGAAAAAGTATATAAATATATAACACGATTCTTTATGTCAGATTTTTTTTCCCTATAAGGGTTGTGACAGCACAGTAGGTGCAAAACAAATGAAAAAACCTTAAGGTGCTGTTATATCTCTGCGGCCCATAGAGATAGAATAATCATATACATATAGTAACAGCAATCAGGATAATAAATAATATCCACATAACATGTGCAAACTTCACTCTGTGGGTGATATAAAAGTGCAAACTTATGCAGAAACCATGATTCGTAAAAGACTTTGTGCAGCCTGTATAAGATAGTGTGCAAAAACTTATAAATGTAACAAACAGGTGGGGGGTGTTTCTCTATAACACACAGATAATTAGTAATAATCCAAATAATTATTGCAACATGTAGTCCAGAACCAAGTCTTTTAGGATATAATAAAAATGCCGGTGCAAGCTTCAAATGCAATGTTTTGTGATCCCTTTGGCAATCCAATTGTGCAGCTAAAAAATCGGGTGGGGTGCCGAAAGGGAGAGGGTGTATATATCCTTTTCGTGCTCAAACACACACAATTGAAGGATGGCCCTTATGTCTGTGTGCACAGTATCCTGTATTTATACACTGAATCTGAGTGAAAAAAAACAATCTTATATGCTGTTGAACCTGTAGAAGGGATGCAAAAGTGCTCTGTGTGTAGGGAACCAATGCGAATAGTTCTCATACACATCTAGTAACTTGTGCAAATAAACCCTTAAAGTGCTGTCATGCCTGTGCAAGGAGAAAATTCTGGATGAAAGCGAAAAAAAAAAAGAAAAAAAAAAGAGGTATGCGGGTACTGTGTTTGTATGCACAGTATCCTGTGGAAAAAGTATATAAATATATAACACGATTCTTTATGTCAGATTTTTTTTCCCTATAAGGGTTGTGACAGCACAGTAGGTGCAAAACAAATGAAAAAACCTTAAGGTGCTGTTATATCTCTGCAGCCCATAGAGATAGAATAATCATATACATATAGTAACAGCAATCAGGATAATAAATAATATCCACATAACATGTGCAAACTTCACTCTGTGGGCGATATAAAAGTGCAAACTTATGCAGAAACCATGATTCGTAAAAGACTTTGGGCAGCCTGTATAAGATAATGTGCAAAAACTTATAAATGTGACAAACAGGTGGGGGGTGTTTCTCTATAACACACAGATAATTAGTAATAATCCAAATAATTATTGCAACATGTAGTCCAGAACCAAGTCTTTTAGGATATAATAAAGATGCCGGTGCAAGCTTCAAATGCAATGTTTTGTGATCCCTTTGGCAATCCAATTGTGCAGCTAAAAAATCGGGTGGGGTGCCGAAAGAGAGAGGGTGTATATATCCTTTTCGTGCTCAAACACACACAAGTGAAGGGTGGCCCCTTACCTTGCGGCAAAAGGACAACCGCATAGAAGGTATATGGAGGAGATGGTCTCTCTTTGGGGTCCCTGGACCGGAGCCGGTGGTCCCTGTGTCTCAATCCCTCAATACCAGCATCAACAGTAGCAGAGTCAACATAAGGGAGAATAAGAAGGGTACCAGATAGTGTAGTATTTCATCCCCTGATGAAGTCACGTGATTGGGTGACGTCACGCGTAGGGACGGGATAGGCACTGATACAGCTTTGGATTGACGAGCTCGCCGCTCGTAGGATTTTTATGTGTTATGCATCTACTGCATGTGAGTACATGCTTTTAACTTTAATAAAAACAGCGATTGGTTTGAAATACTACACTATCTGGTACCCTTCTTATTCTCCCTTATGTTGACTATGCTACTGTTGATGCTGGTATTGAGGGATTGAGACACAGGGACCACCGGCTCCGGTCCAGGGACCCCAAAGAGAGACCATCTCCTCCATATTCTATTCTATGCGGTTGTCCTTTTGCCGCAAGGTAAGGGGCCACCCTTCACTTGTGTGTGTTTGAGCACGAAAAGGATATATACACCCTCTCTCTTTCGGCACCCCACCCGATTTTTTAGCTGCACAATTGGATTGCCAAAGGGATCACAAAACATTGCATTTGAAGCTTGCACCGGCATCTTTATTATATCCTAAAAGACTTGGTTCTGGACTACATGTTGCAATAATTATTTGGATTATTACTAATTATCTGTGTGTTATAGAGAAACACCCCCCACCTGTTTGTCACATTTATAAGTTTTTGCACACTATCTTATACAGGCTGCACAAAGTCTTTTACGAATCATGGTTTCTGCATAAGTTTGCACTTTTATATCGCCCACAGAGTGAAGTTTGCACATGTTATGTGGATATTATTTATTATCCTGATTGCTGTTACTATATGTATATGATTATTCTATCTCTATGGGCCGCAGAGATATAACAGCACCTTAAGGTTTTTTCATTTGTTTTGCACCTACTGTGCTGTCACAACCCTTATAGGGAAAAAAAATCTGACATAAAGAATCGTGTTATATATTTATATACTTTTTCCACAGGATACTGTGCATACAAACACAGTACCCGCATACCTCTTTTTTTTTTTTTTTTCGCTTTCATCCAGAATTTTCTCCTTGCACAGGCACGACAGCACTTTAAGAGTGTATTTGCACAAGTTATTAGGTGTGTATGAGAACCATTTGCATTGGTTCCCCACACACAGTGCACTGTCGCATCCTTTTCATAGGTTCAACGTAATATAGGATTTGTTTTTTGTCTTCTGTTCTTTCCACTCAGATTTAGTGTATATACAGGATACTGTGCACACAGACGTAGCACCCGTACACTCCATTTCATAAGGAATTGTGTTATATATCTATATACTTTCTTCACAGGATACTGTGCATACAAACACAGTACCCGCATACTTTTTTTTTCACTTTTCTATTCTAATACCCCTTTTTGCACAGGCACGACAGCACTTTAAGGGTTTATTTGCACAAGTTACTAGATGTGTATGAGAACTATTCGCATTGGTTCCCTACACACAGAGCACTTTTGCATCCCTTCTACAGGTTCAACAGCATATAGGATTGGGTTTTTTTCACTCAGATTTAGTGTATAAATACAGGATACTGTGCACACAGACATAGCACCTGTACACCCCATTTTTTCATTTGTTGATTTAATTTTCTTAAATAAACACTGTTACACAAACATATCACACTGGATTAGCGCAGCACTTTCCACTTTTGTTTTGCACTATTCATGGGCTTTGTTTGATCCCACTCTGTGCTTGCAGCTGTCCGTACACACCGCTGTTTCCAAGGTAGCGCAGGGATAATCCATATAAACATAACTGAAATATAATGGTGCCAATCAGTGGCACAGATTGGGCACATATGGATGGCCATGGGGTACATACCTGGCCATCCACATGTTGCCCCCTTACCTGGTGGTCCTAGTGGCGTCCCTGGTGGTCCATTGTGGTCATCTAAGGGGGGCTGCGCTGATAAACAGCGTAGACCCCCCGCCAGGAGAGCCGCCGATCGGCTCTCCTCTACTTGTGTCTGTCAGACGCGAGTGAGGAAAAGCCGATCAACGGCTCTTCCTATTGACATCGTGATCAGCCGTGATTGGACACGGCTGATCACGTGGTAAAGAGCCTCCGCCGGAGGCTCTTTATCAAGATCGGTGTAGCGGTGTGTCAGGCTGGCACACCGATCGCCGCGATACGCGGGTGTGCGGCGGCATGTTATCCTGCTGGACGTCATATGACGCCCAGTCAGGATAACGGAACCACCGCCCGGCCGTCAATCTGCTATAGGCCGGGCGGGAAGTGGTTAATCACTAACTGTCATTTATTCGTTTCTCATATGATTCAACCATATGAATGCCGGTCAGAGTATTGACTGACTATAGCGCTGCTATAGTATCTGTTAATGTATTATTATATACATCTGGACTGGATATTATAAGTTTATTCATTTTGGTTCCTGATCCTGTTTACTGTCTCTACTACGCTGATCTCTGGATTCCTGTTTCACTGGCTTGTTCCGACTACCCACTCTGGTTACCGAACCCTTGCTATGTTTTAACTACATTTGCTCTGTTTGGACCATTTTAATAAAAAGTCTGACTTTTACTGCAATTCTAAACAAGAACATATTTGGGGGGCACACTATACAATGCGTTTAAATTCAAGATGGTGCTGCTCTAAGACCTACAAATAGTACAAAATATTTTACAGCACACACATACAAGAATGACATTTCCTGCAGTGCTAGTTAAAAACACCTGAACATATTAAAAAAATACGGGGGTTTGGTCACACTATATGGTCATATAGTGCTAATCCCACTTACTGCGACAAAGTACCCCGAATTAGTGGGTCCTACTCTAGTAATAGAATGGAAGATCCTTTGTCTCAACCATGGGAGCTAAACTCCTCTATGTGGGAGAACTGAAGGGGATACATCCTATACACTGGTGGCCACTAAATAAGAGGTAATGAGGAGGGGGAGGGGTGCTCCAGCCCAAAAGACCTGGTCAGGGCCTATTACAATATACAAGAACATATTTGGGGGGCACACCATACAATGCGTTTAAAATCAAGATGGTGCTGCTATAAGACCTACAAACAGTACAAAATATTTTATAGTTTTAACTAGCCCTGCAGGAAATGTCATTCTTGTATGTGTGCGCTGTAAAATATTTTGTACTGTTTGTAGATCTTATAGCAGCACCATCTTGGTTTTAAAAGCATTGTATGGTGTGCCCCCCAAATATGTTCTTAAGACCGGTGCATGATACTAAATTGTAATGAACTCAATTGCAGTAGAGAGGACATTGCTCAGGTAAAACTGATCAATAAAAAGAAGGTCCATTTGAGAATAAGTATCAAGATTTTTGGAATAATCTAAGCTATAGTCTTTGTCTTTGGCATGCAACTGTCAACTAGATGAAGGGCACGGAAGTGTCCCTTGACATGGTGAAGCGCTCAATGCGATATAGGGGATTTACTCGAGGATGTGCCTAGACTGGGGTCATAGATGAAATTGAAATCACCCCCCAAAATCACCATACCTTCCCTAATACCCATCAACTTTTTCATGGTGACGGGAAGAAAGTGAGTTTGGTGCATAAATTACTGCAATAGAGTATTTATGTCCATGAATTAAACCTTTAATAAAAAGAAATCGGCCTTCTGGATCAGTTTGCATAAAAGACATGGAGAAGGGACAAGATCCTTAAGAACTGCTATAGATACACCCTGGGTTTAGAGATGGGGGATGCACAATGAAACCATTGGCTAAATGTGGTGAGGGGCATAGAAGGAGTAGTATATTTTAACACAGATTAAAATATTAGAAAGGCACATGGTCCAACTGAACACATCAGCATCTTATCCTGATGCAACTTAGTAGTAGTGTAAACCTAGGCGGGGGGGGGGTTCTTGGCACCACAAAAAAATCCCATTTATTTTTCTTCTTGCTATTTATTAACACAAACTGGCAATGTAAAATAAGGCTAAAAACATAACACTCCCAAAAGACTGGGTTCAGAGAAGGCTTTGGCACAGCACTGAAAGAACACCCTCACTCAGGAAGTCCTACACTGGCAGAAGGATGGGTCGGTGTGCAGAGGCTGACAGTGTCACAGCCCAAAGGTGACTGGTCTGCTGCAGAGGTCAAGATGTGGTTCTGGGAGCACTTCTGCCATTGCAACAAACCACATGGGAGAAGGTAGAAGTATATTTTAAAGTGACCAGAATCTTACAGTAAAGGGATTATTGGGAACAATAAGCCATTTGTTACATTACTGGGAATATTGTCATTTTACTAGAATGTGACTACACTGCAACATTAAAGAAGTAAAACAATACTAAAATTAATGTCTCTTTCTGCAGGATACTCTTTGTACAGAATGCAAGACACATCCTCTGCAGCCAGCCAGATGTGCTTTGGAAGTTATGTTCTTTCCCATCATCATTGCTGCTCCTCTGGATGTTTACATAGCTTTGATAAAAAATAAATTGTTCCATGTCTCTTTTCTTACTAAGCCATGCAAAAAAGTATATATGAGATGTTCTCTGTGGGGTAGGTGGTACTAAAGCATGCTTTTAAAGATGCAGCTATAACTATGTGATCTGTGGACAAATGAATATGAGCGCTGTTGTATTAGTAAGCTTGTATTTGTTTTGCCATCCTTGCAATAGCTGTAATTAAAGAGTTCCACCAACTTGCAATTTGTTCATTTTTTCCTAAGCTATTAATAGAAAAAAAAAGGTATTTGCTTATGCATCTAAAAGAATATTTTAGTTAGACCTAAAAACCTTTGATGATCTTATTTTCATAAAAAACGAGAGGTGATCATTTCCATTTTCAATTGCTTATTGTTCGCTTAATTCTGTGTTGCTATTTCTATTCCACTGCAACTCTTATCTGATGGGATTTACTGATTTGCATTCCTAACTTTAGTCTAGGTGAATTATTTTATCTCCAAGGATAACTGTCAGCTGTATTCACAACAGACCAGTTAGTACAGAATTCAGGGTCTTTCATTTGAAACCATGGACATTGCCAAACGATAGCTTACCAGGACATCTTTTTCCACTCCCAACTGACCTCAGTTTTATTTATTTTTTTGTTAGTGTCCATAAGCCATGGACCTTTTCTCTCTACTGAGGGAAGCTTTTCACCTTTCCTATTGAGGTCTTCTCTCTAAGTGGATTCTTCTATGGAGATTCCTGGCTGCACCATAGCCAATGTGGCTCCTTCTTCAGTTTCCAGAACAGTTGACTCCTCAGCTGTGTTTAGATACCGCTTAAGATGAAGATGTGGGGATGACCTGTAATGTTGCTTTGGCCACAGGATCCTGTGTGGGCACTCACCTAGGCACGTGGTGCATTTTGTTGAATTAGCTGCAGGGTGCTTTACAGATCTATCTGTTTATGACCTTGTAACAGTTATGCGGCATTCAGGAAGTAGGCTTTATTTCTGGGCATTGTATATGTTTGTGCTGGTAGCACCCTCAATCTCAACAGCTCCCGGTCTTGTTACAATAATCGGGAGCTAGGGGGAAACCAGCCAGTCAGTGATTACTACTGTAAAGATCTATCCCAGTGTTTCTCCTATGTAAGGAGGAAAAGATACATTGCATCTTTCCCTCCTCGCTGGAAGAAAAGTCTAAAAGAAAATTTAAAAAGAGATTGAACTTGATCTAGCTTAGGCTGCATTCATTTCACACCTGGGTGATTTGAATCGTGGGCAGAATCGCGGAGATCCTGCCCGCGATTCAAAACGCCCAGGTGGGAATGACAAATCGTGCAAATGCACATTTCAGATGCATTTCTGCCACGTGAAAAAAATGGAGCTGCAAACCGCATCACGTGAACTATGTCGCCCAAAAGAAGCTGCTGAACTTTTTTGGGGGCGACAAGCTTCACTTAATGCGGTTTGCCACAATTGCAGTGCGATTTATCACACCGTGTTTTTAGGTGCCATTCAAATGAATGGCATCTGAGATGTGCATTATGCGCTTTGTGATTCACACCTGGGCATTTTGAAATCGCGGGTAGAATCGCAGCAATTCTGCCGGTGATTTGAAATGCCAATGTGTGAATGCAGCCTTATGCCGCGTACACACGATCGGTATTTTGGTCGGAAAAAGATATGATGGCTTTTCTGACGGGATTCCGCTCAAGCTTGCCTTGCATACACACGGTCACACAAAAAAAGTTCAATGCTTCTGAGCATGCGTCGAATTGTTTCCGAGCATGCGTAGGAATTTTGCACGTCGGAATTGCTACAGACGATCGCATTTTCGGATAGGAACTTTTTCCGACCGAAAAATTGAGAACATGCTCTCAATCTTTTGCTGGCTGGAATTCAGAAAGCAAAAGTCCGATGAAGCATAAACCTGGTCGCATTTTCCAACCAAAAGCTCTTATCGGTCTTTTGCTGGCCGAATTTCCGATCGTGTGTACGCGGCATTAGTGAGTGTCAATAGAAGTGTCAGTGTTTGTCAGTTGGTGGCAGTATTAGATTCGGTGTGTTTTAGGTAGGGGAAAAAAAGGTAATCTATTTAGGCCTTATTGCACACAGGATGCCTAAAAAGACCACGTTTTTTAGGCATTTAGGGATATTTTTTAACCGATCTAGATGCAGCCCATTGTTTTTAATGGGCCTGTATACACAAGTAAACTTGCTCTGCCTAAAGATCAGTTTTAAAAAAAAAAAATCTACATTACTGGGCAGCATTTTTACACGCGTACAAGCTCAAATACGCACATACGCCACCTTCCCTTCATTAAGAAAAAACAGAATAATTTGTACACTTGTAAATGCTTCTGCGTGAATACACATGTGCTATACTGTCGATCCTCTTCTTTTTTTTTTTTTTTTTTCTTTCTGCCAAGAATATCTAATGTTCATTTGTAGTCAGTCTTCACTTGGAAATGCGATACCCTAACTATCAAGGCCTGAGGTGTGCCTTGGCCTAGTTGGGCAGTACGCCTGAAAGAGAGGGCATACCCAGAATGTATGAATATGAACAAAAGTACGACGTGTATGAGAAAATGTGAAACTTGTGGGAAAAGGGTAGGTGGGAACCCTGAACACAAGCAGACGTGAGGAGGAGGAGGAGGAGGTATATGTACCCCTCAGACTCCCCCCACAAATGCAGGTTAGCCTTCTTACTTGTAGTCAGAGTCTTCACTTGGAAATGCGATACCCTAACTACCAAGGCCTGAGGTGCCTTGGCCTAGCTGGTCAGTACGCCTGAAAGAAAGGGCTAAAGACACGAAAGTAGGTGTGATGAGAGGTAAGTAACAACCCGTCTAACAGGGTAGCGCACGCCCGGATGGCTATAGAACCCAGATCCGATGTATCAGCTATGACAGGATAAACAGCAACGTCCCATGAATTGATACTGAGGATGGACCCCCTGCTTGAAACCAGCAACTGCCCAGAACCCAGATGAATATCCCGTGGTTGATTTGGATGAAGCCTCAGTCTGAGAAAACCCAGACTTGGGAACGAATTGCTTGTGCATGAGGACACATGGGGGGAAGGGAGCAAGGGCTGACCCGAGGATCCCTTGCATCATAATGGCAGAGAAGATGGAACACTTCGAATGGACACCAGTTACGTAACTCCGTGAAATTCCTACAAATCCCTAGCCTGTCTATGCTTGGTATGGAGAAGTTTGAGAGGATAAGCCGAAAAAGGACGACATGTCAGGAGTATGCAGGGGTCTGAAGTGCTGGATACCAGATGGATGTGTTTGATGGTGTTGGTGGATAAGACCAATGTGCTGTGGCAATAAGCACCGCTCAAACATGGAGAACCCTACCCAACACCCAGAACCTGGTCCCACACTATATAACACGGGTCGAGCTCCTGCTTGCGACCTGTCCACCAATTTGAGTCCTGGAAGGAGGGCCGGACACCATTCTGGGGAATAAGTCTCATGGCATGATACAGCATACCCAAAGTGACAGTGAGCCCCCCTATTTGAAACAGGCCAGAGGTCGGACAACAGATGACTGATCTGATGTACCTGAGCAGTTCTCCAGGCAACATCGTACTCAAGAGATTACGCTGAGAATGGAACCCAGAATGAGATGACGTTTGGCCCGAACCTACCACTTATGGGCCGTCAAGGGGACATTGGCCCAGCACTCATCCTGCAAGAGACTATAGATCCCTGGGCTGTAACCAGGGTCTCCATGAAACAGGAGATGACCTAATGAATGAACCCCTGACCCCCTGCAGGTACCAAAGACCCAAAGGAGTGCTAGGCGAGGTTTGGAAGCACGGACAGCTTTCGACCCAGGGTTAAGCCCAGTGGAGCAATGACCTCCGCACCATCGACTTACCCTACCAACGGGCACATCTGATGGAAGTAAGCGCAAGCATGATGACAACAGTTTAGATGTCACTACACCCCCTCCCCAACTATGCAAGTGCTGTATTGACAAATCCAGATGAGTACCTTGATAAAACATGTTTCCGCAGGAAAGGGAGCAGCCAAAATGTAACCAACGACATTGGAAACTTGCCACTGGGCACCCTGGTGGCCCGGCCCCCTACCTTCAGAACAAAGGTAAAGAACCAGACCAGAACCCCTAGGAAATTACCGCCTCCAGTAACTTAATTGGCAACAAAAGCATGACTGTCTGCTGACGCCAAGATACTATGACAACAGAATCTGACGAGATAGTGATGAGGCCTGCGTGCAGGCCTGGCAAATGCTTCCGGCAGGCTTGTCTGAAGACCGGGAATGGGAGATCCCAACACCGCCCCTGACAAGGAACATGCTTGGCTCAGGCATCCTAAACTAGAAGGCTTAACAAGCCTGGTGAACTGAGGGGAAGTAGGGAGAGCTGACACCCCGTCCCTGACTGAGCGAGCTTTGATCACCACCATCCTGTCTTGGAACCAAAACAGACCTTGGAGAGCATATTAGCCCACATAAATCTGCGTTGAAAAATAATGCCCAGAATCTGTACCACGCCAGGATGGGAGTGCTGGGATGGCATTGGAAACAATCTAAAGTGAACCGCCTTCCTGGCTGTGGCTAGTAAAGGAAAAACCCCTGTGACAAAGCGCCGCTGTGCATATGTATGGACCAACTCCTTGATGACTGAGTGCTACCATGCTCCGAACCCCCACGTGAGGTTGAAGGGATGAACATGAATAGTTGCTTCTGAAAAAAATGCAGCATGACCAACCCAAAGAAAACAGAAACTATGGAAGTGACAACAGACAACCAGACACGAGAACACCACCCCTCTATGCCTACCTAAGTATGATGACGACCAGAATGGCAAGACCACCTGATGACAGCCCCCCCCCCCCCCCGTGTATGTGGTAAGTGAGCCTGAGTTAACTGCAGTGCAGAGACAGGTAGTAAAACTGATCACCCAGGGCTAGTGTACCCACCGTCTGTGGTGGGTAGTCGTACAGGTGTAATGAAATGAACGTGCATCGTGTGACGTATGTTATATGGGCGAGAAGATTGTGGTCAACAATCATTTAAAAAACAAAACCTCAGCCCATATGGATCTGTAGAAGTGACAGATACTGAGATGTGAGCGCTGCTACACCTAAACCCAGGTGTGTGAAGAACACAGAACGAAGGTACGATGAGACATGGAAACAAACAAAGATGAAACAGCTATTGGTGTGTGCCGTGGTTGTATGGCACCGACAAACGACAGAACATGCAGGACATGACCACTATGACAGAAACGCAGACCATGCTGACAAGAACCGCTGTGACCGATCTGCTAGGCCAGTAACATGCCATAACAGAACGACAGGACAGGACCCGCTGCGACTGTAATACCATGACTGAACGCCTAATGACAGTGCCTACTATGACAGTACCCGCTGTGACTGTGACATGCTGTGACATGCTGTGACAGCCCCCTTCAGACAGGAACGCTGCGAGTGAACACATTATGACCAAGAGGCTGAGGCTGGACATGCTGACCGACCATGCTAGGACAGCACCCGCTATGACTAAACCAGCTAGACTGGAACGCTATGGCTGAACACATGACAGCACCCATTGCGACTGAAACTTAGTGACTGCACACCCTATGCCAGAACCACTGTGACTGAAAATGTTGTGA
This sequence comes from Lithobates clamitans, assembly GCA_037952925.1. Lineage (NCBI taxonomy): Eukaryota > Metazoa > Chordata > Amphibia > Anura > Ranidae > Lithobates > Lithobates clamitans. The sequence goes on along the minus strand of JBBGZY010000875.1, from coordinate 4,025,547 downwards.
TAGAACCTCTATGACTGCAACACTATGACTAAAATGCTATGAATAAACCGCTAAACTAAAACACTATGAATGAACACTGGACAGAACCGCTATGACTGAAAAACGCTAACACTGACAACGGGTTGACAGAACCACTATGACTGAAAAACGCTGTAACTGACAACGCTATGACAGAACCGCTCTGACTGAAAATGCTATGATTGAAAAACGCTGTAACTGAAAATGCTGTGACAGAACCGCTATGACTGAAAAACACTGAAACGGACAACGCTCTGACAAAACTGCTATGACCGAAAAAGCTGTGACAGAACCACTATGACGATACACTAATGCCCCGTACACGCGGTCGGATTTTCCGATGGAAAATGTCCGATCGGAGCGTGTTGTCGGAAATTCCGACCGTGTGTGGGCTCCATCGGATTTTCCGACACAAAGTTGATGAGCAGGAGATAAAATTTTCCGACAACAAAATCCATTGTCGGAAATTCCGATCGTGTGTACACAAAGCCGACGGACAAAGTGCCATGCATGCTCAGAATAAATAAAGAGATGAAAGCTATTGGCCACTGCCCCGTTTATAGTCCCGACGTACGTGTTTTACGTCACCGCGTTCAGAACGATCGGATTTTCCGACAACTTTGTTTGACCGTGTGTATGCAAGACAAGTTTGAGCCAACATCCGTCGGAAAAAATCCTAGGATTTTGTTGTCGGAATGTCCGAACAAAGTCCGACCGTGTGTACGGGGCATAAGACTGAGGCGCTAAACTGAACTGCTATGGCTGAACATGCTATGCCAGAAATGCTATGACTAAAAATGCTGTGGAACTACAAGTCCCTGCCAAACCCCTCTGGGTGAAGGAAGCTTACGCATGAACACTGAGCACTAGCCAAACCCCAAAATGAAGACCGCTGATGAAACTTGCACCCTACAATGATGAAAGGAAACACCTACCAGTGTAGCCTAGTGTCTTGATGGACAACAAGTGACAGCGTCTGGAGAGCTCGATAGCTATACTGTCACTAAGAAAGAAACACACAGACAAGTATGCGCACTAGTGTCGTGAAACCCGACCAGCAGGAGCGAGGTTTGGCAGCCTGTGCAGGAGAAGGGACACAAAATAGAAACAGAGCCGTAAGTAAAAAAAAGCAGGGTAACGACCTGAGCAGAGGTCCTGACCACCCTGAGGACTGAACCACCAGCAGCCCAACCAGGACACCTGACAACAATGGCTGTAAGATATCTAGTCCCCCCCCCTCCACACACACACACGGCCAGCAGATGATTGGAGAACCCCCTGCTGCAAATGATTAACCTGCTGGGACCCGCAGCCACCCCCGCTCATTGGCCTCACAGCAGCTGTCCTTCCACCAGCACCGAGGACTGATCAGCCCAGCAGAAGCCTCCCCATCCCCCACAAGACTCCCCCCTGCAGCATGACATCTCCCCCGCATGGTGACGCTGCTAACGGCATACATGTCCATGTCAAACGAGGCACCCCCCCATCCATAGACCCTCCCCGACCGAAACCTGAAGCACTGTGATAAGTGCTGGGAGAAGCGATGCTGCCCGACCAATGATTGCCCTGGCAGTTGTGAATGCGGACGTGCCATCAGCTGGCACACCGGAAATGACGCTCATCGGCCATAACCATGAAAACCCTGAACACAAGCCAACGTGAATCGGGCAGAGGAGGAGGTGGTATATGTACCTCTCAGACTCCTCCCACAACTACAGGCTAGCCTACCGCCAGCCTGCTTACATATCTGTAATGTGTTCAAATACCCTTAGACCCTTTTCACACTGGGGCAGTTTTCAGGCATTTTAGCCATATAAATAGTGACTGTAAAGCACCTGAAAACTGCCTCCCATGCCGCTTGAGTGTGCAAGCCGAGTTCTTTCACACTGGGGCAGTGCACTTGCGGGATGTTAGGAAAAATCCTGCAAGCAGCATCTTTGGGGCGGTATGGGAGCGCAGTATATCAAAACGCCCTTCCTATTGAAATGAATAGGCAGCGCTTCCAAAGCGCCTGAAAAGCGATTCGGAAGCGCAGCAACACAGGCGCATTTAACCCCTTCTTTGGGGTTAAAAGCGCCCCGCTAGCGGCCAAAATGCGCCGCTTACACAGTGGTAAGGCGCCACTAACGCAAGCTCTAACACAGAGGCGGTGAAAGGGGTGTGAAAGGGATCTCCATGTCAGTCGGGCTAAGACACAAATCGTTAGCATATTTTTTTTGTGCTCCCTAAACACACTATGTTTTAAGAACAAATAACACATGTGGTATCGCCACAATCATTGATTTTTATTTATTTTTTTTTTTTACTATTTTGGGTTTTCCTTTGATAATAAAACAAAATTCTGGGATATCCATTAACATTAATCACCAGATGAAAGCTCAATCTGTCCTGAAAAAACAACGTATGAGCCACTTTCATACACTTAGTTGCAATGATATTTACAGTTTTACTAACACATGCCAAAGTTGCAAAATTTGGTTTAGGTGGTAAAGCAGTATTGATTCCAAAACTAGAAATGTAACATATTGCAGCTTACCAATCCTTCGTTTTGGCTGCAATTTTTCCCCCCCCCCTCTGTTTTTACCTGGTGATCTGGCCAGTAACACACTTCTTGTATTAGAGTGCCTACATTCTCGAAGAAGGAGCAACATCTCTGGACAGCACCATTGTTAATCTGGAGGGAGGAGAGTGTTGGATGCACTAGCAGATTTGGGTTCCATGTTCCAAAAGTCTGTCCTCACTTGTAAGAAACAAATAGATCAACCACACTCTAATCTGTGCTCTTCTGAGATACTTTCTTAGATTATCCATAGTAGATGTACAGCCACGGTAACTTCACCCAAAAATCCACTACTTCTTAACGCATTTAACCATAATGTTGTCGTACAAAGATGGCTGTATGCTATGCACACAGCCATATCTCCTGTGCTAATAAGCACCCATCTCCGTCTTACTGATATAACGTACCTTTTGATCGTATGCCTCCCCTCTGGTTCCCCAGTAAACAGACATCAGCTCCTTCTTACATTTTCAGCTCAGCATGACTGCCTCCCTCAGCCCCTGAGTCTGCCTTTATTTACATATCAACGGGAAGGCCCAACTTGAGGGTGTGCCTCCAACAGCCAAACGCCTCCTACAAAGTTTGTGACCTCACAGGAAATGAACAATACAGAGGAAATGACCATATAAGGATGTAACAGGATGTGAGAATACAGAAGCCTTTCCAACAGGGTTAAATACAAAACCAATCAAAGACATGTATACATTCAAATAGAAATACAGTAGTGACGTGTGCAGACGGTGGTGTGCAAAACCATGCAGCAAGCACATGGTTTTGAACATGACCGTGTGCACACTCCCACTGTTACCAGTGATGCAAACCATATAAAATGATGGCTCAGTGAGCCATAATTTTCATATAGTTATGCTATAGTTCCCATGTACGCAGATATGTATGCTCGGAGTTATTAATGCAGTCGCCATGAGGTGGCCAATCTCTTGAAGAGAAATCCCTAAAAGAGCAACAGATCTTCCATGTCCACAGGAAGGTTTTCACAGCCAATGGTCTTCCACCAACGTCTGTATGTACGAATACGCTCACATGAGCGTATTACAGCAAAACCGACACTGGGGGACATTTGACAACATATATTTATAACATTTTCCACACCAATGTGATCAAGCCATATTGTGGTGAAACACATTAGGGGGTTGTACATTTTTTGGGGTGGAGATACCATGGCTGTATGTTTATCTGCTATAAAGAACACAGATTGGAGTGCGGTACGTACACTAACAAATCAAAGTCAAACTCCAGCTCACAGGTTACAGTTTTTTTTCTTTCTTTTGGGGGTAAAGGTTAAATAAAAGCTGAACATTGTAAACACCTCTGTCATTGTTAAATGGCTTGTCTCAACTCTCTAAAGCCAGCCATAGAAGGTGCAATTTTCATTCCTGTAAGCATTGGTTGCAGGAATGAAAATTGCTTGATTTCCCCTTCAACACAGTCAGTGTGTATGGGGGAATCTCCTGCGGAGCTATTGCGTTTTTGGGCAGAGAGAGCACACAGTGATTATTGCTAGCGACTATAGCTTCTGGCACTAATTGCATGAAAAATTCAACAGGCTGGCTGTATGGTATTAAAAGTACTATTTCAGTGTGTTCAGATGACACTAAGCTATGCAGTGGAATAAAGTCCTTACAGAATGTCTCCAACTTTCAAGCCGACCTCAATGCACTGTTTAATTTGGCAACTGTGTGGCAAATGAGGTTTAATGTTGATAACGTTATGCACTTGGGGTCTAAAAAATATGGCATGCATCTCTGCACTAGGAGAACAGCTGGGGGAGTTAATGGTGGAGAAGGATAGGGGTGTTCTGGTAGATCATAGGCTTAATATGCCATGCAATGCCAAGTGGGTTTCCAAAGCAAGGAAAATCTTTTCTTCTATTAAGAGTGTGGACTGCAGAGAGAGATATCATTTTGCCCCTGTACAAATCATTAGTAATCCCTCATGTGGAATATGCAGTTCAGTTTTGTGCACCAGTTCACAAAAAAGATATTAGGTAACTGGAGAAAGGTGCAAAGAAGGGCTGGTTAACTTATGAGGCATGAAGGAGCTCAGGTATGAGGAAAGATTTGCTGAATTGAGTTTATCCTCTCTTGAGAAGAGGCGATTAAGAGGAGGGGGTTTCCATATAGTGAGTTATTCGTTTTAAAGGTCATCACAGAGGACAAGGGGGCACTCTTTACATCTGGAGGAAAAGAGATTTAATCTTCAAATATGGAAAGGCTTCTTCACAGTAAGAGCTGTAAAAATGTGGAATAGACTCCCTTGAGCTGATACTGTCCAGCTCAGAAGATTGTTAAAAAAAAGGCCTGGATTATTTCTTAAATGTACATAGTATAACTAGAGTTGATCCAGGGAATATTTGATTGCCTCTTGGGGGATCAAGAAGGAATTTTTCTCCCCTGCAGGACCAAATTGGATTATGCTTTTATGGTTTAAGTTTTTTGCCTTCCTTAGGATCAACTTTGGGTATAGGATTGTATAACATTCAATCAGTGAAAAAATAAACCAAAAAGAAACTTGTAGTCCAGAAAATAAAGCCAATGTAATGAAACAGTCTAATGTGTCCATGTAAAAAAAAAAAAAGTGTGAAAGTTCCAATTTCATCCAAGCCAAATAAACATATCCGATGTGAAGAAAGGGTTCCAATCCATAATGTGAGTCACCTAAGTGAACCTCCACCTTTAGATAAAAATGGGTTCTTACCAGAACACGTGGACTTAATATGAACATGCATTAAGATAAAAAGTACCAGTCCAGGGATCCGATCTGACCAACTCGTGGTTTGGGTGTGCGTGGTGACATCACAAGCATAAACGCTGCTCTATGCCTTTTGTCACAATTGACATTATCGGGGGGGGCATGAAAGTCACGATCGCCACCACGCATTTATATAGAGTACACTCACGAGGAGAAAATGGCAATAATAATTAGGGCCGGGAACCCATCCAAGCCTCACTCCGGTTTAAAGATGGCCGCAACATGTATAAAATGGATGGCCAAGCCCCATTATAAAGATTGCTACATTCCACTATAAATCTCATAACCAAGCCTCATTATAATTTCCAAAGATGGCTGCAATATATCCAGAGGAGATAACCAAGCCTCATTTTAATTTTAAAGATGCCCGCATTGCACTATACATCACGTAGCCAAGCCTTTGATTATCCAAGATCACCAAAAATGATTAAAGAAACTGACTACGTCTCATTTTAATTTAAATAAAATAGCCACAAATTGTCATTGATGTATTAGTGGAAATACTTCAATGGAGGAACACCATTTGAAGTGCTACTCAGAGGGATAGCCAAGGGGAATAAGACCCACGCACATTGGCACTTCTCCCTGAGTGCCATTGTCTCACAAAAGTGAGTACACCCCTCACATTTTTGTAAATATTTTATTATATCTTTTCATGTGACAACACTGAAGAAATTACACTTTGCTACAATGTAAAGTATTGAGTGTACAGCTTGTATAGTGTAAATTTACTGTCCCCTCAAAATAACTTAACACACATCCATTAATGTCTAAATCGCTGGAAACAAACATGAGTACACCCCTGAGTGAAAATGTCCAAATTGGGCCCAATTAGCCATTTTCCCTCCCCGTTGTCATGTGACTCATTAGTGTTACAAGGTCTCAGGTGTGAATGGGGAGCAGATGTGTTAAATTTGGTGTTATCGCTCTCACTCTCTCATACTGATCACTGGAAGTTCAACTTGGCACCTCATGGCAAAGAACTCTCTGAGGATCTGAAAAGAATCTCAAAAGAATTGTTGCTCTACATAAAGATGGCCTAGGCTATAAGAAGATTGCCAAGACCCTGAAACTGAGCTGCAGCACGGTGGCCAACATACAGCAGTTTAACAGGAGAGTTTCCAATCAGAATAGGCCTCGCCACTCGCTCAGAGTTATATCCAGAGGTTGTCTTTGGGAAATAGACGTATGAGTGCTGTCAGCATTGCTGCAGAGGTTAAAGGGGTGGGGGGGTCAGCCTGTCAGTGCTCAGACCATATGCCGCACACTGCATAAAATTGGTCTTCATGACTGTCATCCCAGACGGAAGCCTCTTGAAAAGATGATACACAAGAAAGACCGCAAACAGTTTGCTGAAAAAAAGCTGACTAAGGACATTGATTACTGGAACCCAGTAAGGACCCAGTGAGACCAAGGTAAACCTATTTGGGTCAGATGGTGTCAAGCGTGTGTGGCAGCCATCAGGTGAGGAGTACAAAGACAAGTGTGTCTTGCCTACAGTCAAGCATGGTGGTGGGAGTGTCATGGTCTGGGGCTGCATGAGTGCAACCTGTGAAGCTCAGGTGAACTCCATGCCCAAGAAGGTTAAGGCAGTGCTGGAAAATAATGGTGGCCACACAAAATATTGACACTGTGGGCCCAATTTGGACATTTTCACTTAGGGGTGTACTCCCTTTTGTTGCCAGTGGTTTAGACATTAATGGCTGTGTGTTGAGTTATTTTAAGGGGACAGCACATTGTGGCAAAATGTAATTTCTTCAGTGTTGTCACATGAAAAGATATAATAAAATGTTTACAAAAATGTGAGGGGTGTACTCACTTTTGTGAGATACTGTATGCGTGTGTGTGTATATATATATATATATATATAAATATATATATATATATATATATATATATATATATATATATATATATACCGGTATATATATATATATACACATACACAGTGGATATAAAAAGTCTACATACCCCAGGTTTCTGGTATGTAAGAAAATGAGACAAAGATAAATCATTTCAAAACTTTTTCCACCTTTTTAATGTGACCTGTACAACTCAATTGAACAACAAACTGAAATCTTTTAGGTGGAGGGAAGGAAAAATAAAATAATAAAATAATATGGTTGTATAAGTGTGCACACCCTTAAACTAATACTTTGTTGAAGCACCTTGCTTTTATTACAGCACTCAGTCTTTTTGGGTATGAGTCTATCAGCATGGCAATGTTTGCCCACTCTTTTTTGCAAAAACACTCCAAATCTGTTAGATTGTGGGGGCATCTCCTGTGCACAGCCCTCTTCAGATCACCCCGCAGATTTTCAATTGGATTCAGGTCTGGGCTCTGTCTGGGCAATTCCAAAACTTTAATCTTCTTCCAGTGAAGCCATTCCTTTGTTGATTTGGATGTATGCTTTGGGTCATTGTCATGCTGAAAGATGAAGTTCCTCTTCATGTTCAGCTTTCTAGCAGAAGCCTGAAGGTTTTGTGCCAATATTGGAACTGTTCATAATTCCCTCTACCCTGACTAAGGCCCCTGTTCCAGACGAAGAAAAACAACCCCAAAGCATGATGCTGCCACCACCATGCTTCACTGTGGGTTTGGTGTTCTTTTGGTGATGTGCAGTGTTGTTTTTGCATCAAACACATCTTTTAGCATTATGGACAAAAAGTTCAACCTTGGTTTCATCAGTTCCTAACACATTTTCCCACATGCTTTTGGGAGACTTCAGTGTTTTTGCAAAATTTAGCCAGGCTTGGATGTTTTTCTTCCTAAGAAAAGGCTTCCGTCTTGCCACTCTACCCCATAGCCCAGACATATGAAGAATATGGGAGAGTACTTGCTAGATATCCCTTTAATGTTGAGAAAAGTACAAATTTTCAAACCGCGCTAAAACTAAAATTAGAACAAATAGAAACACCAGGCTGCAGCTCAATTTTGTAAGATATGTAAAGACACAATGCGTAGAAAAAAGTAGAAAGCTGATTGATATGAATACCTAAATAGGCATAGTGTAACAGTCTTGTCAGATATGAGATAAAGTGATAACTCCCCAAATGAAAGGGGATACCAACAAAATCAGTCCTGTGAAAAATATCATCCAGTGAAGTGAATACTAATGAAATAATCCTTCTGTGCTAAAATGAAAAACACCAGTGATAGTGAACCTCCACCGTACAAAATGCACGCTTACCAGAGGGCAAGCGACAGCAAGCCTGTAAACTGAGATCGATATCCAGACATCAGACCAGCACCAGCAGTAAATCACTTGATATACCAGAAGATCATGGCTCAGTGGATGGACCAGCGATCCAGATTACAGGAGCATAAAGAGAAACTTTCCATAGTGTGAATCCATAAAAAACAATTTTATTGTAGATAAAAATTGTGCAATTACAATAAAGCAGAAGATCGAAAAGCTTGTAAGGAAATGCTGTCCGTCTCGCAGACACCCGTACACACACGCTATACACAGCAATGACGTCAGCACGTCTGCCTCCCAAATTCCTCTAATCTTTCCTTTAATGTTGCCATAGGCCTCTTGGCAGCCTCCATGACCAGTTTTCTTCTCGTCTTTTCATCAATTTTCGAGGGACGTTCAGTTCTTGGTAATGTCACTGTTGTGCCATATTTTCTCCACTGCCTTCACTGTGTTCCATTGTATATCTAATACCTTGGGAATTCTTTTGTACCCTTCTCCTGACTGATACCTTTTAACAATGAAATATCTCTGATGCTTTGGAAGCTCTCTGTGGACCATGGCTTTGCTGTAGGATGCCTCTAAGAAAATGTGAGGAAAGACCTACTAGAATGCTGCTGCGCCGCCCCCAAAAAAAAGACCTACCTACATGGCTCAGGGGGAAGTCCACACCCCACACTATATAAGGCTGCTTACACAGTGGCCAGTATATATGAATGGAGATTAGGCAGAGTAGTTAGTGTATTGTGCAGTCAGTCAGTGTAGAGTATATAAGGCAGAGTAGTGTAGAGCCTCCGTTCCCAGTTAATGCCTTGTATGGGGAAACGCGTTGGGTGGAGCACCAGTTCTTGACGTCACCACGCACCAGCTGGCTGGCTTGAGCCGTGGCAGTTTGAAAATCATTTCATTGTCTTTGGATGTCAGTGCCTGTCAAGCTTTTAATAAATCTTTTAAATGGGAGTATGGCACCATGAAGCATCTTCTTCTTTTTATCTGGAGATTATTAAGAGAGCTGCCATCGCATTCGCAAGGAATATCATATGAATACAGGAGCCCACTGTATCAGAAAGGAAACCTGCTTTGGAGGAGTCCTAGGTTCACAAGCTGAATGATCTTTGGCTGAGCGAGTTTGATCTCTATAATCTGAGATCCACCTTATCCGGTAAGTGGCCTCTCTTATACTTTCCGAACAGAAGTTTCAAGCCTTATACTGAGTGTTCAACATCATGGTATATCTATTGGAGCACAACATGGACTTGAATACACACACCAGTTCAATTTTTTTTTCAGATATACTATTGCATTTGGTTGCGCAATTTTACTTTATCCACAAACTTATGAGCTGAATATTCAGGCTGAGTTGCAGCACCTAGCACACGGTCACATTTGATTTTGTCATTTACATTTCAACCATTTTTTTCTTTTTTTTTTCTTCGCTATTTTTATATATTAATTTTCTTTTTTTTTTTTTTTTAAATCCGGGGCAGCGCAGATATTTCACCATACACAGTGTAGAGAATATATAATAAAGTGTAGTGTAGAGAATATATAATACAGTGTAGTGTAGAGAATATATAATACAGTGCAGTGTAGAGAAGATATAATACAGTGCAGTGTAGAGTATATAACATAGTGTTGTGTGAATAACACAGTGTTCTGGTGCTAATGAAGTGTTGGTGTGTACAACACTTCTGTGTCACCACTGATCCCATTTTTTTTCTTTGCAGTATTAGGTTCTGTTGCTGCAATATTAGTACTCCCCCTTCTGTGTCTGCAGCGATTGTGCAGATTTTTTTTTTACTGCTGCTGCTGCTGCAATGAAAGGGAACCACTGCTGATGCAGAAAGAGGAACACAGAAGAGGGGACAGCAATTGTGCCCTAAATATTCTTAGTGCTGCTGCGCCGCCCCCCCAAAAAAAAACTGCTGTATAACTCCTTCTGCGTCAGCACAGCAGTGGCGGCGCAGCAGCACTAAGAATATTTATGGCACAATTTGCTGTCCCCCCTTCTGCGTCGCATGTCTTTCTCTTTCTGCATCAGCAGTGGTTCCCTTTTTTTTGCAGCAGCAGTAAATAAAATTCTGCACAATGGCTGCACCCTTATTTTCTTTATTTAAAAAAAACTATGATAAAATAAAAATCATCTCCGAAAGGCCAACAAAGATAGGCAGACGCTCACAGGCCACTAAAAGAGGGCAAGCAGCCTTTGCCTCTACAGTGAAAAGTGGTGGTCGTGGACATGGTGCATCCTCTGTAGGCGGGGCACGCTTCTCCTCTTTTTCCAGTGCTGGCCGTGTTATTGAGCCACAACATGCAGAAAAGGCCCAATTTTTCTGCACCTGTCTGAAAGGTGCATGTACAGAATCTAACAAAAATGAGTACAGTGGTACCTCGGATTACGAGCATAATCCATTTACAGTACTCGCATATCAAAGCGAGTTTTCCCATTGAAGTTAATGGAAACAAAAATAATTAGTTCCGCATTGACTTCAATGGGATACAATACCGCATGCGGCCAGAGGCGGGGGGGGCGCCGGAGAGCCTTGGAAATGGCCGAAAAGCCCGAGGACACTTCGGCTGACCTCAGCAAACCTCGGAAAGACTTCTTACCCGAGATTTGCCGAGGTCAGCCGAAGTGTCCTTGGGGCTTTCCGTGCTTTTCCGAACAACGCCGATCGGCTGCGATCAGCAACTTTCGGCTCTGCTTGGCTCTGGCGCCCCCCCACCTCAGGCCAAAAGCGGTACTGAACACCGCTTTGGCCTGAATCATGCTCATTTTGCGAGACAACATTCGCAAACCGAGTTACAATTTTTAAAAGTACAGTGCTCGTATTGCGAAACGCTCGTTAACCGCGTTGCTCGCAATCCGAGGTACCACTGAACACCCCTCACATTTTTGTAAATATTTTATATCTTTTCATGTGACAACGCTGAAGAAATTACACTTTGCCACAATGTAAAGTAGTGAGTGTACAGCTTGTATAACAATGTAAATTTGCTGTCCCCTCAAAATAACCCCACACACAGCCATTAATGTCTAAACCGCTGGCAACAAAAGGGAGTACACCCCTAAGTGAAAATGTCCAAATTGGGCCCAAAGTGTCAATATTTTGTGTGGCCGCCATTATTTTCAAGCACTGCCTTAACCCTCTTGGACATGGAGTTCACCAGAGCTTCACAGGTTGCCACTGGAGTCCTCTTCTACTCCTCCATGATGACACCAAGGAGCTGGTGGAAGTTAGGGACTTTGCGCTGCTCCACCTTCCGTTTGAGGATGCCCCACAGATGCTCAAAAATAGGGTTTAGGTCTGGAGACCTGCTCTACATTGCTCTCTACCACCGTGCTGAGGATGGACACATGCCACAGATGAGGACTCCTGATTTTATCATGTCTTTTAACACTCAACAATCTTGTAAGTGCTTTTAACCCTTTGTGCACTCTATTAAATTTTACATACTGCACTTAGAGGCGCCTTTCTTTTCCTTTTTTATATCTTCAGAGTTGCTTCTCCTCTAACCAAAGTGGTGCCAGAAGTGCCAGTTCATCACTATCATCCCTCTGACCAGCTACCCACCTCCACCAGAGCGCCCTTATCACCTCTCTGGAGACCTGCTTAGCCAGTCCAGCACCTTTACCCTCCGAAGGGAGGGGATCATGCTCGGCTTCAGTATGTCACAGTACATGTTGGCACTCATGGTTCCCTCAATGAACTGTAGCTCCCAGTGCCGGCAGCACTCATACAGACCATGGCACTCCCACCACCATGCTTGACTGTAGGCAAAAGATACACTTGTCTTTGTACTCCTCACCTGGTTGCTGCCACACACGCTTGACACCATCTTAACCAAATCCGTTTATCTTGGTCTCATCAGACCACAGAACATGGTTCCTGTAATCCATGTCTTTAGTCAGCTTGTCTTCAGCAAACTGTTTGTGGGCTTTCTTGTCCATCATCTTTAGAAGAGGCTTCCTTCTGGGACGACAGCCATGCAGACCAATTTGATGCAGTGTGCAGCGTATGGACTGAGCACTGACAGGCTGACCCCCCACCCCCTCAACCTCTGCAGCAATGCTGGCAGCACTCATACGTCTATTTCCCAAAGACAACCTCTGGATATGACGCTGAGCATGTGCACTCAACATGGTCGACCATGGCGAGGCCTGTTCTGAGTGGAACCTGTCATGTTAAACCACTGTATTGTCTTGGCCACTATGCTGCAGCTCAGTTTCAGGGTCTTGGCAATCTTCTTATAGCCTAGGCCATCTTTATGTACTGCAACAATTCTTTTTTTCAGATCCTCAGAGTTCTTTGCCATGAGGTGCCATGTTCAACTTTCAGTGACCAGTAGAAGAGAGTGAGAGCGATAACACCAAATTTAACACACCTGCTCGCCATTCACACCTGAGACCTTGTAACACTAATGAGTCGCATGACACCGGGGAGAGAAAATGGCTAATTGGAGAGAAAATGGATAATTGGGCCCAATTTGGACATTTTCACTGAGGGGTGTACTCACTTTTGTTGCCAGCAGTTTAGACATTAGTGGCTGTGCGTTGAGTTATTTTGAGGGGGCAGCAAATTTACACTGTTATACAAGCTGTACACTCACTACTTTACATTGTAGCAAAGTGTAATTTCTTCAGTATACATATATACACTGTTGTGATGTGAAAAAATATAATAAAAAGTCCCCATTGAAAACGTCACCTTATGACGAAACGCGTCTGGAAGGTACGTGCTGACGTCACCACGTCGCCCCATTGAGGACGGGAGTCTGTTTGTTTGCCAGCCGGCATCACTTTTATCTTCTTTTATACTGTAAGTGTATTTAGTTTTAAAATAAAACAAGTTTAAAAGGTATCACACTATCTTGCCATATCTTTTATAATATGGGTATCGCGGAGCTTTGGACATGTCTGGCATGATGGGTTCACATCGTTCTATGCAAGGAGGCTGTTTCCATTGGCTGTGTCAGTTTGCTCATTCAAAGTTTTGCATCTGGTAAGCAGGAACTCTGTGTGGTTTGCTGCATGTTTGAAACCCCTTTACTAATAGCATTCGGTGATCGATATTCACTCACATATGTTTATATGCATCTGGTAAGCAGAATCTTTGTAAGGTGTTGGTGTATATTTATTTCCCTACTAGGACAATACACACTACCTGCATGATTGCATGTCACTCACACAGAGGCCCTATGTGTGTCCATAGGCACTGGGTGTTTTTTATGAATTGTATATGATTTATCACTGTGTGAGGGTCCCCCCCTTTTTCTTTCTTTTTTTTCACATTTGTTGACAATATTACGCTAAGTTGTTTTTTAAATTTTTTTGGGGTTGAATCTTCGTGAATCCACGTCCATTTTCACGAGTGGAAATTTGTCCAAATTCATCGGGATTGGTTCTTTAAAGGCCTAGGCTGGGTTTAAGCCACTTGCTTTATTTGGCTTACCATCTGGTAAGCATTCTACTTATCATTTGCTGTTTTTTTAAATTTTGATTCACTTGAGCATCTAGTACCATCAATTGGACTATTGAGGATTTTTTATATATTTTTTTCTTCTCTTTTTTTGGACATTCAATAATTCAAAGAACTTTTTACTATATTTTTTTCACATCACAACAGTGTATATATGTATACAATAGTTTAATGCGCGGCTTTCTGTTTTATATTTTGTATTTGGTGTACCCCACTTATAGCTGCAGCTTTACTCATCTACCTCCAGCGCAGTCTTTTCTTTCTTTTTTTCTGTAATTTCTTCAGTGTTGTCACATGAAAAGATAAAATAAAATATTTACAAAAATGTGAGGAGTGTACTCACTTTTGTGAGATACTGTAATTTCACATTTTTGATTTTTCTCATTTAAATAGCAGGGCCCGTTCCTGCGCCCAGCAAGAGTAACTGCGAGGGGTTACAGTGTTCAGGCACCACCACCACCCAAGACCCAATTTTTCTGCACCTGTATGTAAATTAACCAAAATTAGGGGGGAAAAAACGGCGCAAGGGGACCCTTTGGGTCTGGTATGGATTTTAACCACTTCCCTACTGGCGCATTGTAAAAAGACACCAGCAGGAACTCTCCCTCCCTACTGCAGCCCATCAGAGTACCTGAGTACCTATCTGCAGCCCACTTCAAAGAATAAATGTTGGGGTGTTTTCTTTCCAAAATAGGTTCATTTTGTGGGTAATTCCACTGTCCTGGTGCTCCGGGACCTTCAAAATTGTGATAGGTAGGAATGATGGTGCTCCCTGCCTGTTGGGCCTCTCTATGTGGCCAGGTTATGAAAAAGTCTCACACATGTGCTCGCTGTACTCAGGAGGAGTAGCAGAATGTATTTTGGGGTGTAATTGGAAGTATGCATATACTGTGTGTGAGAAATAACTTGTTGTTTTGACAATTATGTGTAAAAAAAAAATAATAATTATTTATTCGATTTTCCAAGATTTGTGGGAAAAAATTACAACTTCAAAAAACTCACCATGCCTCTTAATAAATACCTTGGACTGTCTACTTTGCAAAAAGGGGTAAATGTGGGTATTTGTACTGTACTTTTTTATGATTTGCACCATATCTTGTAGCCTCTAACTTTCACACAGACTGAATAATATCCACTAATTTGGGTTATTTTTACCAAAGATATGTAGCAGTATTTATGAACACATATTTATGAACAAAAAATACTTATTTGCAAAATTATATAATAGAAACTAAAAAAGTGTGATTGTTTTTTTACATTTTGGCTCTTTTTATTGCAAAAAAGAAAAAAAAACAGTGGTGATTAAATACCACCAAAAAGAAAGCTCTATTTGTGTGGAAAACAATGCTAAAAAATTTAGTTTGGGTACAGTGTTGCATGATTCAGTAATTCTCATTCAAAGTGTGAGAGCACTGAAAGCTGATAATTGGTCTGGGCAGAAGGGGGGGGAGTGCCCTGTATTGAGGTGGAGTCCCCCTAAAATCCATACAAAACCCTTATTCGAACATGCAGCCTGGCAGGCCAGGAAAGGGGGGCAAACCATACCAGGTCGCTTGCCCTCAACATGGGGAGGTTGCTTTGGGTGCCTCTTCCCGACACCCCTGGGCTGTGGTTGTTGGGGTCTGTGGGCAGGGGGCTTATTGGAATCTGGAAGCCCCCTTTAACAAGGGAGCCCCCAGATCCCCTCCCCCCTATGTGAATGGGTATCGGGTACCAAAAAAGTGTAAAAAAGTAAGAAACACAGTTTTTAACAAGTCCTTTACTCATTGTCAATCTCGCTGCCCGCAAAAATAGTCACATAAAGTCAGAAGCAGGCTATGCCACTGGATGACGTAACCTGGTGGGCCCGCCCCTTGCCTTTAAAAGAGCTGTCAAAGCAGAGAGGAGACAGATGATAGGTGGCCTCTGAAGAGATGACAGCGGGCTTTTTTAAAAAAAAATTTTCAGGTCAGCGGGCGGCATGATTGATGATGGATTACATCGAGGGACATTATTTATTTATTTTTGT
Source organism: Lithobates clamitans (assembly GCA_037952925.1). Taxonomy (NCBI): domain Eukaryota; kingdom Metazoa; phylum Chordata; class Amphibia; order Anura; family Ranidae; genus Lithobates; species Lithobates clamitans. The sequence goes on along the minus strand of JBBGZY010000875.1, from coordinate 4,009,515 downwards.
TTTGTTTGTGATACCCATTAACATGGGGGGGCGGGATCTGGGTGGCCCACTTGTTAAAGAGGGCTTACAGATTCCGATAAGCCCCCCGCAGACCCCAACAACCACAGTCCAAGGTTGTCGGGAAGAGGCCCTTGTCCCCAAGCTGCTTTGAGGGTGGGGAGGCGCAAAGCACCCACGCCCCCCATGTTGAGGGCATGTGTATGGTTCAGATGGGGGGGAGCGCTCGCTTGTCTCCCCCCCCTTTTACTGGCCTGCCAGGCTGCATTCTCGGATAAGGGTTTGGTATGGATTTTGGGGGGACCCCACGCCATTTTTTTTTTCATATTTTGGCGTGTTTTTAAAAAAAAAATCTTTATTGACGGGAGTCGGCAATACATTACAGCCGCTAGCAAGTTTCAATTCAATTTTTTCCTTTAGATATTTCATTATTGCTGCAGCATGTTCTATACATCACACAGATGTGCCACTTTACAGGCAGACTAAGGGGACCCCCAGGCACGATATTTAAAGGAATATTTCATTTTTCTTGTTTCATTTTAAGCATCATAAAAAACACTCCTTTTTGCATTGCTACAATAACTTGCATATAAGCCCTTAATGAGGACTTTTGATTTTTCATGTTCATGTCCCATAGACTTTAATAGAGTTTGCATGTTCGGTAGAACTTTTTGCATGTTCGAGATGTTCTGGTGTGAACCGAACCAGGTGTGTTCGACCCATCCCTACTAAAGTTACTATAAAGCTTTTGAATGTGTTTACTTGGGAACAGAGGCGGCTCTATAATTAGGCGGTCACCTAAGGCCTCACACTCACAGGGGCAGGGGCGTAACGACCACCATAGTGATCCATGCGGGCGTTATGGGGCCCGCAGCCGAGTGGGGCCTAGTGAGGATAAGAGCACCGCCAGCACAGTCTCCCAGCCAGGGGAAGAGAGAGGAAAGGAAGAGGCGAGCTGTCCATATCAGCAGAGAGCTGAATTGCCCATTGTAAGAGCTTTCATTAGAACTTCCAGTGTTCCCGGGGCTCACGTCACATAGCTCCACCTTTTGGCCCAGTGCCTTTGATAGACAGAACGCCGATCCAATGCAGGACATGTGACGTCATCAAAGGCGTCGGGCCAAAAGGTGGGGCTATGTGACGATGAGCCCCGGGAAGACAGGAAATTCAAATGAAAGCTATTACAGCGGGCAATCCCGCTCTCTGCTGATCCAGGTGGCTTGCCTCTTCCTCTGCATAATTGGGGCTGTATGGGGCACAGGCAGACCAGGCTGTATTGGGCACAGGTCATGCTGTATGGGGCACAGGTCACGCTGTATTGGGCACAGGTCACGCTGCATTGGGCACAGGTCACGCTGCATTGGGCACAGGTCACGCTGTATGTGGCACAGGTCACGCTGCAATGACAATAGGGCAGCTGTGGGGGGGGGGCTGTTTGCAGGGGGGCCCCATACAACATTTTGCTATGGGGCCCTGCTATTTCTAGTTACGCCCTTCACAGGGGTCTCACGTCCGCCTAATTTGCCTGTGATCAATCACTGATTATGGTGCCGGTGGCCAGAGCCAGTACAAGGGGGGGCGGAAGGGACGGATGCCCTGGGCAGTACTATTTAAGGAAAGGGGGCGCATGTGAAGTGCTGGCTGTGTGCTTCTCAAACTGTGTGGACACACCAGCCGCTAATACCTACACCTGCAACGATGTGCCGAGTGCGCTCCTGCACCCGGCACAAGCCTAGAACAGACCAGCACTTCACTTATTCACTCCCCTGTCAGTGGAGATACACCCCCTTACAGGCACTTGGTGTTCCCTGCCCAGCATCACACACTGAGAGGCTGGCCGGAGGTGGGTTGGGAGCAGTGGTGTGGTGTTGCTATGGGGATGGGGGTGGGCGACCGCACTTGGGTGACCCCATAAAGAAAGCTAGCAGTTGTAGTGGGTGCTGCCGCTCTGATAGTGGAGGTGTGACAGGGGAGAGGCGAGCTGCGAGATGTCAGAATGTTTCCCGCACTCACTCCCCCCCCTTTCTCCTGTCAGCAGTGCAGGAGGAGAGATAGCAACTCTCTCATTAGGTTCATGACCGCTATTTTCCCCTCCCCATTGGCCACAACGCAGGGCCAATCACAGCGGCCTATTGCTCTCCACAGGGAAGAGACTACAGCTCCCAGCATGCACTCTGCTGTGGAAAAAAGAGAGAGAGAGCCGGAACCCAGAAACAAGCTGGGAGAATGAGTGAATAAGTGATATACTTTAACTGCTCCAAAAGACAGAAACAGAGAGAGAGGAGTGTACCTGGGGAAGCCAAACAGAGAGCCATGCTTCTAAACAGAGTTTGCCATGTTGCTAACCAGAGCCACCAGCCACGCTGCTAACCAGTGCCACCAGAGAGAGCCACGCGGCACCACCAGAGAGAGCCACACTTCTAACCAGCACCAGCACCAGAGAGATCCCCGCTTCTAACCAGCACCACCAGAGAGAGAAAACCCCACCTGATCATGTGGGAATAATACACCAATAATCCTAGTGACAGTATCATAAACAAAATTTAAGCGAAACCACCAAGTCGTAAAGACGAAATCGATCAGGGAACGATCTCATGGCGCATTGAATAGATCTACATATACTGCGCTCTAATGTCCAACCTTATATGCGCTGATGATGTGGATTTCCAAGCCGGCCCAGCAGTAAATCAGTGGGAGATCGTAAATGCTTATTATCTGCAACTTTGTGGTGAGTTTGAACCCCAGAGGGGCGTGTGGAGCAGGGGTTTGAATACGGTGATTGGTGCACTATCCGACCATTTCCACTTCTTTATTCACTTATGAAGCTAGCCACAAACTTTTCCTTCACATATATCCACCTGTCAGATCTGCGATTTAATGTTTAGCGACTTTATGTGCATTTATCCTATATGCAATTGTGTCAGTTCTCAGCACGTCAGATCTGCATTTTAATGTATAGCGACTTTATGTGCATTTATCCTATATGCAATTGTGTCAATTCTCAGCACTCGCCAGATCTGCGTTTTAATGTTTAGCGACTTTATGTGCATTTATCCTATATGCAATTGTGTCAATTCTCAAAAATTTGACAGGAGCGCCGCTTTGATATTATGTGTCTTTTCACATTTGTTTGTTTAATGTGACAGACTGTTGTATCTCATATTTACTTATTTTTTAGTTTAAGTGGCAGCCAGATTATATATTTCTCTCTTATTGTGATTAATCACAGTGCCAGCATGTGTTAATCTGTTTTGGAAACTCATTGCGCTGGGTTGGAAGGAGATAAGTGAGCCTAGTTTTATTTCTTTCCTCTTTTTATATTCTGTATTCATATTTATTCACCAGGTATATGACCGCTCTTATGATTGGTCAGTGTATGAGAACACAATAATTTCATGTATAGCGTGATTCTAAGTTTTTTTAATTTTTGTGCACTGTGTTTGTTATACAGAAGAATTGCTGCTGTTTTTCACGTGTTCATCCATTTGTTAATATTGAATGGGTTTTTATTTTCCTTTTTTTTGCTTTACCCTAGCGCAGTTCGAGTTTCCTTTTTACCACCAGGGAGAGCCACGCTTCTAACCAGCACCACCAGAGAGAGCCACGCTTCTAACCAGCACCACCAGAGAGAGCCACACTTTTAACCAGCACCACCAGAGAGAGCCACACTTCTAACCAGCACCACCAGAGAGAGCCACGCTTCCAACCAGCACCACCAGAGAGAGCCACGCTGCTAACCAGCACCACCAGAGAGAGTCACGCTGCTAACCAGCACCACCAGAGAGAGCCACACTGCTTACCAGCACCACCAGAGAGAGCCACGCTTCCAACCAGCACCACCAGAGAGAGCCATGCTGCTAACCAGAGCCACCAGAGAGCCACCCTGCTAACCAGAACCACCAAAGAGCCATGATGCTAACCAGTGCCACCAGAGAGAGCCACGCTGCTAACCAGCGCCACCAGAGAGCCACGCTGCTAACCAGTGCCACCAGAGAGAGTCACGCTGCTAACCAGAGCCACCAGAGAGAGCCACACTGCTAACCAGCGCCACCCGAGAGAGCCACGCTTCTAACCAGCACCACCAGATTGAGCCATGCTTTTAACCAGCACCATCAGAGAGAGACACGCTTCTAACCAGCACCACCAGAGAAAGCCACGCTTCTAACCAGAACCAACAGAGAGAGCCATGCTTCCAACCAGCACCACCAGAGAGAGCCACGCTGCTAACCAGCACCACCAGAGAGAGCCACACTTCCAACCAGCACCACCAGAGAGAGCCATGCTGTTAACCAGAGCCACCAGAGAGCCACGCTGCTAACCAAAACCACCAAAGAGCCATGCTGCTAACCAGTGCCACCAGAGAGCCATGCTGCTAACCAGCACCACCAGAGAGCCACGCTGCTAACCAGTGCCACCAGAGAGAGCCACGCTGCTAACCAGAGCCACCAGAGAGAGCCACGCTGCTAACCACCACCAGAGAGCCACGCTTCTAACCAGCACCACCAGAGAGAGCCACGCTTCTAACCAGCACCACCAGAGAGAGCCACGCTTCTAACCAGCACCACCAGAGAGAGCCACGCTTCTAACCAGAACCAACAGAGAGAGCCATGCTTCCAACCAGCACCACCAGAGAGAGCCACGCTGCTAACCAGCACCATCAGAGAGAGCCACACTTCCAACCAGCACATCAGAGAGAGCCACGCTGCTTACCAGAGCCACCAGAGAGCCACGCTGCTAACCAGAACCACCAGAGAGAGCCATGCTGCTAACCAGCGCCACCAGAGAGAGCCACACTGCTAACCAGCGCCACCAGGGAGAGCTACGCTGCTAACCAGCGCCACCAGAGAGAGCCACGCTGCTAACCAGCACCACCAGAGAGAGCCACACTTCCAACCAGCACATCAGAGAGAGAGCCACGCTGCTTACCAGAGCCACCAGAGAGCCACGCTGCTAACCAGAACCACCAGAGAGAGCCATGCTGCTAACCAGCGCCACCAGAGAGAGTCACACTGCTAACCAGCGCCACCAGGGAGAGCCACGCTGCTAACCAGCGCCACCAGAGAGAGCCACGCTGCTAACCAGCGCCACCAGAGAGAGCCACGCTGCTAACCAGCACCACCAGAGAGAGCCACACTTCCAACCAGCACATCAGAGAGAGCCACGCTGCTTACCAGAGCCACCAGAGAGCCACGCTGCTAACCAGAACCACCAGAGAGAGCCACGCTGCTAACCAGCGCCACCAGAGAGAGCCACACTGCTAACCAGCGCCATCAGAGAGAGCTACGTTGCTAACCAGTGCCACCAGAGAGAGCCATGTTGCTAATCAGAGCCACCAGGGAGAGCCACGCTGCTAACCAGCACCACCAGAGAGAGCCACGCTTCTAAACCAGCACCACCAGAGAGAGCCATGCTTCTAACCAGCACCACCAGAGAGAGCCACGCTGCTAACCAGAACCACCAGAGAGAGCCATGCTGATAACCAGAGCCAGCAGAGAGAGTCACGCTGAGCCACTACCAGGGTACAGATGTGTTACACTATTGACCAGAGTCACCCCGGGCAACACAGAGTGAGCAAACATCTAGCTGGAGGGATCACTGCGGCAGTTTCACTGGGTCTGGTAAGAGGGCCTGTAGGCCATTATCCTTTACTGATCCTAGGGACTGAGCCATTAGGAACTGCCTAACCTGCTATCCTCTAGCCCTAATACTGCATCTGCAGGCTAGAGGATAGCAGGTTAAGCAATTATTGACTGCCACAATGAGCTCAAATGCTGTGCTGCTGGCTCGAAAATATTGTGTGTGTGTGTGTGTGTGTGTGGGGGGGGGCGCAGTTTGCCATCTTCACCCTGGGCACCAAATGACCTTGTTCCGGTACTGCCAGTGGCTCACTCTACCCCTGCTGGGACTCTGTGGCCCAGGGGCTGACTGACCAATCGGGTACTGCCAAGGGCACTGGGTTAATAGCAACCTAATCTTGGAGCGTCCGGTGGCGGTGCGGGGAGCGAGAGAGGAAAGGCCTCTAGGTGGCGGCAGCGCCCAACTCCAGGTGCAATCTCTGCAAGGCATGATGCAGGCAGTATGTCCATGTGGGGCCCTAAGGCAGCTGAAGTAGCTGGCCTGCTCCTTCAGCCTGCACCACTCACCCAGCCTCTCTGCACCTGCTTGGCCTATTTGTCTTAGCAGTCCCCATGACTGTGAAGAGGAAGGAGCTCCAATCTCTTGATGCTGCTTGGCCGACCGGAGAGAAAGTAAGTGCCCGTGCAGCCCCCTGTGCACCTTGATAGGAGAAGAAGTAGGGGCAGCTGCATACAGAGGAATTGATCTTTCCATATTCCTCCTGCAGCCGCTGAATGCCTGATTCTCCTCCTCTCATTCAGCGGCTGCAAGAGGAATATGGAAAGATCAATTCCTCTATATGCAGCAACTAATTCCTCTATAGCCGCTTCTCTTCCTATCCAACTTCATTTGCTGCCCCTCCAGTGCTCTCCGCCCCCCCTGCTCTCCCTGGCCCCTCCCAGGTCTCCCTGCCCCCCTATACAATGTAATACTCACATATAATTACACACATAGGTTGGACTTGATGGACTTGTGTCTTTTTTCAACCTCACCTACTATGTAAGTATGTAAATAGAAACATGGAACAGGAGATGACTATGAGAGCTTGAGAGCACTGGGGGTGGAGAGCACTGGGGGGGGGGGGGCAAAAAGCAGAGGAGGGTGGAGAGAACTGGGGGGCAGAGAACACTGGAGGGGGTGGAGATCACAGGGGTGGGGGCTGGAGAGGGGGGCAGAGAGCAACGAGGGAACTGGAGAGCACTGGGGGGAGCTTGAGAGCACTGGGGGGGAAGAAAGAACAGGGGTGGAGAGCACCAGGGGAGGCCAGAAAGAACAGGGGTGGAGAGCACTGTGGGGGAGCTGGAGAGCACTGCGGGGGTGGAGAACACTGGGTGGGCAAAGAGCAGAAGAGAGCAGAAAGCACTGGGGGATTAAGAGCACTGGGGAGCAGAGAACACTGGAGAGGATGGAGAGCACAGGGGTGGGGGCTTCAGAGGGGGGCAGAGAGCGATGGTGGGAGCTGGTGAGCACTGGGGGCTGGAGAGTTCCAGCCCTCCAGTGCTCTCCAGCTCCCACCATCACTCTCTGCTCCCCTCTCCAGCCCCCATCTCTGTGCTCTCCACTCTCTACAGTGCTCTACTGGGGGAGCTTGAGAGCACTGGGTGGTTGGAGAGCTCCAGCCCCCCAGTGCTCTCAAGCTCCTCCCAGTGCTCTCCAGCTCCCGCCATCGCTCTCTGCCCCCTCTCCAGCCCCCTCTACAGCCCCCAACCCTGTGCTCTCTGCCCCCCCAGTGCTCTCAACCCCCCCCCCAGTGCTTTCTGCTCACTTCTGCTCTTTGCCCACCCAGTGCTCTCCAGCCCCCTGTGGTCTCTACCCCTGTTTTTTCTGCCCCCCCGGTGCTCTCCACCCCTGTTCTTTCTGCCCCCCAGTGCTCTCAAGCTCCCCCCAGTGCTCTCCAGTTCCCTCATCCCTCTCTGTCCCCCTCTCCAGTCCCCACCCCTGTGATCTCCACCCCTTCCGGTGCTCTCCTGTTCCATGTTTCTATTTATATAGTTACATAGTAGGTTGAGTCCAACCTATGTGTGTGATTATATGTCAGTATTAACTTGTATATCCCTATATGTTGTAGTCATTCAGGTGTTTATCTAATCATTTTTTTTAAACTAGGGATCCCCCCACCGCTGAGATAACTGCATGTGGAAGGGAATTCCACATCCTTGCCACTCTTACAGTAAAGAACCCTCTACGTAGTTTAAGGTTAAACCTCTTTTCTTCTAATTTTAATGAGTGGCCACGTGTCTTATTAAACTCCCTTCTGCAATGTTAAGCTCTCCCAGTGTTCTCTTTCTGCCCCCCAGTGCTCTCCAGCTCCCCATCCAGTGCTCTTCAGCACCCCCTCATCGCTCTCCAGCACCCAGTGCTCTCTGCCCCCCACAGTGCTCTCCAGCCCCCACAATGCTCTCTAGCCCTGTTCTTTCTGCCCCCCCAGTGCTCTCCAGCTCCCCCCAGCGATCTTCGTTCCCCCAGTGCTCTCCACCCACCCCAGTGTTCTCTGCCCCCTCATGCTCTCCGCCACCCCAGTGCTCTCCATTCCCCCCTGTTCTTTGCCCCCACCCCAGTTCTCTCCACTCCCCCTAGTGCTCTCCTCTCCCCCAGTGCTCTCTGCCCCCCATTCTCTCCACCCCCTCCCCTCAGTGCTCTCCACTTCATTCCCGTGCTCTCCGCCATCCCTGTGCTCCTTTCCGGCCCTCCATCACTCCCCGCAGCTCTGCTTGGTTCCCCCCCTCCTTTCACCCGCTAGCTGCTGCAGGGGATCTGTCAGGATGAAAAGTGGGGAAGGGACTGGTATCATGGGCTGCTCAGTCTAAAATGCTGGGCCTATTTTTTTTGTCCCAGTCTGGGTATGGCAGGGAGGATGAGCAGCGAGGGCAGCAAGCACCAATAGCCTTGGAGTGAGAGGAGCTCTGAAGACCTCCCAGAACATGAGGATGGGCAAAAGGTGTAGGCGGCCAGGGATGGGTTCAGAAGAGAGTCACATTGTGAGGACTGCCAGGGCGTGGTGGTGCACTGGTGGCCAGGAACTCCCCGCTGTGCTTGGAATAAACTGTGTTTCAAAGGACAGCAGTGAACACCCTGCTGAGGGTCAAACACAGGGTGGCAAGAAGCAAGAGCAAATCCATGAAGTAAGTTGAGGTCATAAACTGGTAATCAAGCAGAAGCAAAGTCCATATAGCAAGCCGGGGTCATGCACTGGTAATCAGGCAAAGGCAAAGTCCATATAGCAAGCCGGGGGGCATGCACGGGTAATCAGGCAGAGGCAAAGTCCATATAGCAAGCCGGGGGGCATGCACGGGTAATCAGGCAGAGGCAAAGTCCATGTAGCAAGCTCACACCCTCCCACCCTACCTCTCTCTCCCCCTCTCTCTCCCCTTCTCTTTCTCCCTCTCTCCCCATCTCCCTCTCTTTCCCCTTTGGATGTGGAATGACTCAGTGACACCCCTCCCCTTTCTCCCAAGGCACAGGGAAAATTTCTAGAGGGGTTGACACCTTGCTGGGTCCCAGATGTTGTATTGGCTGCATATGTCTGATGGGTGAGGAGGGTGCTCTTGAAGTGGTGCTGATGAACTGTGTGCTAGATCCGTACATCTTTCTGCAGCCATTTTTATTGCTTGAATTTTTCTTCCCATTATGGGAGTAAGTGGGGCCTCATGTCTACATTTTGCCTATGGCCTCACAAAGCCTCTGCTTGGGAAGGAGTTGGTTTACTTGTCACAGCAGACATTGCATCCGATTACACATGTATATTACACCAATTAGGTTTTAAAGGCTGTGGAATATTATCTAGCAAAATAAATTAATATTCCTCAAATACAAAAGAATTTCCTTATGGATTTGTTATTTTTTGCCACAACTCATAATTATTTTTGGTTTAACCACCAATATTATATTCAAAAGAAGGGTGTGGCTATGGGGGCAAAGTTTGCTTCTAGCTTGGCCAATCTTTTTATGGCCAAATGGGAGGAGGATGTCATTTATTCTTATGCCAGGCCCAAACTTTTGCTTTGGGCCAGGTATATGGAGGACATCCTCCTCCTTTGGAAGGGTGACTGAGTCGCTAGAACGATTAATGGAGGATCTTAATTCCAATGATCGAGGCATCTCATGGTCATTTGATGCTAGCAGAGAAACCATACATTTATGGTATTTGGAGATTAGGGCTGATAACAAAAGGTTAATTACTAGTACCTATTTCAAATCCACTGAGCATAACCCTTAAACGGACAGTTGCCATCATCGGGCTTGGTTGCAATCTGTACCTCACAGTCAAGTTGTCAGAATGCGACGTAATTGCACTAACAGTCAGTGGTGGCTGGTACTCCAGCCGGGGGCGTTAAGCAAACGACCCGACCACTCCCCCCCCCCCCGATTCTACTCTCAGACAGCCAATCGCACTCCTCCTGATTCCTGATTGTCCGGGAGGAGAAGCAGGAAGACAATAGCAAATATTAATTCGCTGTTGTCACACGACTGGGTGGGCTTGGGGCGCAGAACCCACCCTTTTTTGAAGCCAATTAGAGCCTTAGACTTATCACCTGCTTAAAAAATAAATAAACCCCCATTGAAATCCATGCGTCCAGCACCCTGCATGTAGATTAGAGGCCGGGCACATGAATTAGGTGGGCGGTGCCCTGTATGGAGCGGCCGTCACTGCTAACAGTACTGACTATGAGAGGCAAGCAACTCTTCTCAAGAATTGCTTCATCAGGAAGGGATATTAAATATAGAGATTAATGAGGTGAAAAGTTTAGACTGGAAATCTATACTGCAAGATAAGGCTAAACATGATGATTCCCTGCGGTTTAAATGGTCTTTCATTACTTCTTTCTCCAAACATGAATTAAAAACATTTTTAGAAAACATTGGGTTGTACTCAAAAATTACAAAATGTTGGGTCCTCTGTTAACCGATGTTTTCTTTAGAGGTGTACCCTCATTACAGGCCAAGATAGCCCCTAATATCATTAATCCACCCAAGAAAACCACCTTTTTTATGATCTAATTGGATACTATCCCTGTAGGAGGTGTTTAGTATGTTGAACTAATGCTCTAGGTAGGAGAAAATCTTGTACCTTTACTTCTACAGTCACTCAATTAGCCAATTCATCATATGTATATCAAGAAACGTAGTATATCTCATTACCTGCCCTTGCGGCAAACAATACGTGGGCAGAACTACCAGGTCATTTTTAGTGTGTGTAAATTAGCATACTAACCCCTTCCCACCTAAAGTAAAACAAATCTTAATGCCTAAGCCCAATTTTGCAACTTTGACATGTGTTAGTAAAAACAAATTGGGCTTTTATTTGGCGGTAAATGGTAATGGATATCTCCTGATTTTTTTTTTTTTTTTTAAGATAAACTGGCCCAAAATAGAAAAAAAATTATATTTGTAGCACCCAGATGTTTAGGCAGGGTTGCTCCTAAATTTACTAGCCAGGTATAGTTGCCTTGGCCAATTGTTAGGGATCAATTGATTTCACCCTAATGCCGCGCACATACGGTCAGATTTTCCGACGGGAAATGTTCAATGGGAGCTAGTTGTCGGAAATTCCGACCGTGTGTGGGCTCCATCGGAATTTCCGACAAACAAAATTTGAGATCTGGACAACAAAATCCATTGTTGGAAATTCCGATCGTGTGTACACAATTCCGACGCACAAAATTCCACGCATGCTCAGAATCAAGCAGAAGAGTCACACTGGCTATTTTTCTCGGTTCGGTGTACGTGTTGTACATCACTGCGTTCTTGACGCTCGGAATTTCCGACAAGGCATGTGTGACCACGTGTATGCAAGACAAGTTTGAGCCAACATCCGTCGGAAAAAAACATTGATTTTGTTGTCGGAACGTGCGATCGTGTGTACGCGGTGTAAGTCTGGAATTGCTGCACTTTTCTCTTCTGTCGCTGGGTGGCTGGGTACTTGGGGACTTTAGATAAGATAAGGGTGATACAAGGACAGATTAGGAGTATATGGAGTGTCTCAGCCAATGGGCAGGGGTTTTCCTGGCTCCTTAGCCTGCTGGGAGAACCTATATATTTAGGTGGAGTCAGGTGATCGGTGTTTGGTGCCACCTGGACGGCTGTCTGGGTGGACCTGTTGTTGGCTGTCCATGCTGCTAGGCCAGAGTTTGGTCCTAGCCCATGTACAACTGGCTGCTAGGTTGTCTGAGGGCCTATCCAGAAGCAAGAGAGCAGCGTAGGGTTGGTACTGCGGCTTGCAGTCCAACCAGAAGTGACGGTTCTGCCAGCCAGAGAACCTGTCGTGGTCGGAGGGAGAGGGGAAGTTGTCATCACTAAGAAACCAACCACCAGGGACCACAGTGAGTAACTGAAGCAAGTACCGGAGCAGTGTGGAGTTGAGGACGCTATGCTGAAGCCACTTCTCCACTAGCAGCAACTTTTGTGCAAAGGTGAATATTCCTGCTGGCTGTACTGCAGAGATTGTGCTGGACTGAATGCTGCCAGCAGACACAGGGAGTGCCCACATGAGCCACATTCTTACCTTCCATGTGAATAATGGACAAACCCATGCATCAGAACTGTTTCTAGTGTTGGTTACCAGGTGGCGTGAGCGGTGCTGACCTGAGTGAACCTCTATTCATATTATGAGTATTTGATAGAAAATGCTAAGTAAAGTTCTTTAGATCAATGGAAAGGGGGTGGCATTCTCTGCTGAGAATGGGGCCCACTTCCATATGTATATGGTTCAGACCTATTATAGGGTGTGCTTACACTGCTATGCTCTTCTTGGCTAAGGACAAGTACCAATTACTTAACCACTCATGTATATATTGCACAATGTTATAGGGATAGGATGCATTTGCATTGCTGTTTATTTCTCTTTCAGGTGTTGCTGTACCAGTGCGTCTTCCTTGGACAAGGAGAGACAAGAATTTAACATGGATGACAACGCTAACCATTTATAACCTTTTATTACTGTATATATTAAATAGATAGTTAGAGAAACATAAGCAATGACCTTATCCTGAATTACTTGGGTGGTACATCACCCTTAAATTGTACATAATGTTTCATTTTTAATTTGCTTTGTGTAAACTACCATTCACTCAGGTATTTGTCATACATGTTCATTCCATGTGGTACGCAACCTGCATTATTGTTGTTGTTTCCTTTGTTTCTCCACCCATCCCAGTTTTTGCCAGGACATTTGCTCTCAGGCTTGAGAGCTCAAATTATTTTCTGGAAACTCCGAGAAGTAATTTTGTAGGCAGGGGGAGGATGTAGAACCCTGATGTTTATTTATTTATTTATTTATTTTTTGCCACCTCAGTGAATTTTATTAGAGACTTAATTCACCTTATCAGTGTCATCCATGTCCCTTCTCATTTTCACATCATTGTAGCTTTGTGCGTATATAAATCGTTTATTAACAATACAAAATAAAAATTCATACTAGAGGTCCTTTTTTTCCCCATTTACCCCAAACAACCCCGTATGACCCCAAACCCTTCCCCCCTCCCACACCGTCAACCCTAATTTATAGATTTTGGACATTATGTACTTTCCGCCAAACACAGCCTTTCCAACTCTGATAACTCATTTCCCGACCTTATTGGCTGTGGCAGGCGATTGACAAAATGACTCAACTGGAGGTATCTCCATTTATCCATCACCCAAACTTCCTTGTTGTGCTTTAACTCGTGAAATGAAACAATCTTCCCTTTTTTTATTATGTCTCTTAATTGTGCCCTTTCATTCTTGATCCAGTTACCCCCAATATTGGTGCGAAATAATCATTTTCCTTTATTGAAATTAAGGGGGAATTAAATGTCTTATTTATTTGTTTGTATATTGTGTCCCATGCTCTAAGGACCACCTTTGTCAGTGTGTGTGTGTTTTCATCTATCATTCTATAATGTGGGGGATTCCAGATTATGTGTCCTAAATGTGCCTTACTTAAATTAATTTCAATATTCACCCATCTCTTCTGCTTGTTCTCTCTAGCCCACTCGACCGCTCTTGACACCAATATTGCCTTTTAATAGCACTGGATGTCGGGCACCGCCAGACCCCCTTTTTTTTTTCCTGTTTTAATATATCAAAAGAGACTCTAGCTCTTCTATTTTTCCAAACTGTTTTCATTATAATTGATTTAAGTTTTCTTAGGTAAAACTGTGGGATGCCAGTGGGAGCATCTGAAGCTTGTAGATGATTTTTGGTAGCAGAGCCATCTTTATAGCATTAATGCGGCCTATCCACGATAATGGTTTACATGTTATCCTTTTACTCTCAGCTTTTATTTCGTCAAGTAATGGAATGAAATTTAATTTGTAGATCTTCCCCAATGAATTTGCTAGTTTTATACCCAAATATTTTATTTCTTTTTTCCACACAAATTGGAATTCCTTTTTCACCTTTCCTTCCTCACTTTTACTTAAATTGATATTTAGGATTTAGGATTTTTCCAGATTTATTTTAAAGTTTGACACTTTTCCATATTGTCTTAAAACTTTCAGTACGTTTGGCATTGTGATCCTCGGGTTGGTTATGAAGAGCAGCACATCGTCAGCAAAAGCTGCGATCTTATGCTCCTCATCCCCAACCCTAAAACCGCTTATATCCGGGTCCCCCCGAATTACTGAGAGCAAGGGCTCCAGGGAAAGAACAAAGAGCAAGGGAGACAGGGGACAACCCTGTCTTGTCCCGTTTTCCATTTCAAATAGGGCCGAAGAGGACCCGTTAATTTTTATCGAGGCCATAGGGTGATTATTCAAGGCACGGATGCAGCTAATCATTTTAGGGCCCACTCCCAAAGATTTAAGAGTTTGGAACATGAATCCCCAGTCTACTCTGTCAAACGCTTTTTCTGCGTCGATAGACAAGAGTAAACCTGGGGGCCCCCTATCCTTTATATTCTGCAATAGAAGGAGGGTTCGCACCCCATTATCCCTCCCTTCTCTTTTTGGATTAAATCCCACTTGATCTGGGTGTATCCATTCACTCATCCACTCTTTCAGATGATTTGCTAATACTCTAGCGTACAGTTTCACATCTGTGTTAATCAACGATATTGGCCTATAGCTAGAACAGATCGTGACGTTCTTCCCCTCCTTTGGAATGACCGTAATCGCAGCTTTCAGCACCTCCCTACTTAGACCCCTGATGTTTAGGCAGAGTTGCTCCTAAATTTACTTGCCAGGTGTAGTTGCCTTGGCCAATTGCTAGGGATCAATTGATTTCACCCTAAGTCTGGAATTGGTGGACTTCTCTCTTCTGTCGCTGGGTGGCTGGGTACTTGATGACAATGCAAGGACAGATTAGGAGTATATGGGATGTCTCAGCCAATGGGCAGGGATTTTCTTGGCCCCTTAGCCTGCTGGGAGAACCTATATATTTGGGCGGAGTCAGGTGATCCGTGTTCGGTGCCACCTAGACGGCTGTATGGGTGGACGTGTTGTTGGCTGCCCAGGCTGCTAGGCCGGAGTTTGGGCCTATCCCCGGTTATATCTGGCTGCTAGGCTGTCTGAGGGCCTATCCAGAAGCAAGAGAGCAGCGTAGGGTTGGGACTGCGGCTTGCAGTCCAACCAGAAGTGACAGTTCGGCCGGCCAGAGAACCTGTCGTGGTCAGAGGTGGACCACAGTGAGTAGCTGAAGCAAGTACCGGAGCAGTGTTCTCCCCACCCGGGACAGTGAAGAATTGAGAAACTTCAGCAGGTGCCAAGCCAGGGACCCAGGCAGTGGGGTGACGCTTGAGGAGTATCTAGAGTGCCAAGCCAGGGACCCAGTATGGTGACGCTTGAGGAAGATACTAAGTAAGACGATTTGAAGAGCTCACAGGGTTCAGTGGCAGTGGACCAGCAAGTCTAGAGAGAGAGACTGGGAGCTCATTGGGTTGAGAATCCACAAGAATTGATCGTAGGACTCCTCCTACGGAGTTCGTTACAACTTGTGTTAGGAACTGCTATAAGACTGTTGCCATAGGAGACAGCACTCCTACACATGCATATGTGGTGTCTTGCTTGATGCCTTTCCCTGCATGGCCGTCTACCTGTAGAAGTCTCTGAGTCTGCCAATTAACATTGCAACTACCTAAGGGTGTCCTGGCCCTAAACCCTCTCTCCCACAGTTCTGTTCAGGAGAAAAATACATCTCTTAGATTCATGGGCGCCAGACACTTCTTGAATGCAATCTTGCACTACACCCACCATGCCTTGTGACCCACTCTACAGAGGATGTCAGCTATCCCTAACTCTAGCCTGGGACCCTGCTACATATTAAACTGTGTATTTCTTGCTACTACCATAACCTACCACCAAAGAACAACCCAAAATAAATTCTTCTGTTCCTGACAATTGCAGTGATACCACATATGTGTATGTTAGTTGTAGTTTGTACCCGTAGTACAGCCCAAAACCAGTGCGCATTTTTCTTTTTTTTTTTTTTTAATCCTACCTAAAACACACTGATACTAATAAAAAAAAAAAATCCTGTGCAAAAATCACTGACCCTGACCTTGACCCAAATACTAACCCTGGGGCTGACCTAGATCAAACCTTGATCTAGGTGTTTTTTTTTATTATATTTTTTTTTTACTGTTTCACATGCCAACACCCTTGCCTGAGACCGCCCATACAAAGCTCCCCCACTTCTATTGAACCAACCGTAGGCTTGTATCCCTTTATCACTTCATTCACTGAGCAGCTCCATGTTACTATGCTTGGGTAGGGCCCTATCAGGGAACCCTATATTTACCTGTGCACTGCAAGCCAGCTGTGCTGATCAACCATTGTGTGTTTCGTGTGTACTTGCTGTGTTTCCTATGTCTGATTCCAGTTACCAACTTTGGCCTGTTCTCGATTCCTATCTGCTCGTGACCCTGACCTTTGGCGTGTCCTCGACTATCCCTGTTTGCCTGTGACCCTAAACCTTGGCATGAACTCTGTTGTCCTTGTCTGCTTGTGGCCCAGCCTTGGCTTATTCCCTTAATATCCCTATCCTCCTGTTGCCTACTGTGGGTGTGAGCTGGGGGACCCTGGGGGTCTCGACCTGGAGCCAGTTGCAGCCCAGTCCATCCTCACCACTAGAGGCTCTGTTGAACACCTGCTGGCTCTTAGACTCCGCGCCCCAGGGAATCTTATGCTCTAACCCCGGGTGGGATCCATGCTGGTGTTCCAGCGGCCCTGCCTTCCTTACCACCCTGACTCCCATCCGCAGCAGTCAGCCGTAGGGTCCACTACCTTGTGGTGCACTCCTGATCCCAACGGTGTGCATCTGTCACCTAGCCTCAAGGTGACCTGACAATGCGTCTCCTGCAGACATTTGACAGTGGGAGCCTGGTGTGAGATAGAGGTGAAGATGGCAGTCCTATTTTTGAGATCATGCAGGCCTCTCACATTCCAGGAGAGGATCGAGGAGGTGGGCTTTTTACCCCCCTCTATGAACGAAGCAGTAATTATTGTGCTTTTAAAACCTGGTAAAGACCCAAACAACCCTGACGCATATTGTTCAGTTTACTTGTTAACGTCAGACAAGTTGTTGGCAAAAGTATTGGCGACTAGACTGTCAAAATCTATTACAAAATGAATTAATTGGTACCAATCAGGATTAATTCCTAATAGATCCACAGCCTGCAATATTAGGCATTTATCTTTTAACTTGCAACTTCCTACAAATAATAAGGGAAATAGAGCCATATTTTCTCTTGTCTAAAGCATTTGACAGTATAGAGTGGAACTGTCTAAAACGCTATGGGTTTGGTCCCAGATATTTAAAATGGATACAACTTTTATACAGCTCCCCGAGCGCAAGGGTACAGATAAACGTATATATATCGGTCCCCTTTTTATTGAACAGAGGAACTAGACAGAGCTGTCCCCTGTCTCCGCTCCTTTTTGCACTGACCGTAGAATCACTGGTGGAGGCTATCCATAGCGCCACAGACATTGTGGGGTTCCGGAGATCTACAGGTGAAGAAAAAATAGCACTAAATGTGTATCTAGGGGATACGCTTACATCGTTGTCTGCAGTTATGTCTTTAATTGATATCTTTGGAACATTCTCAGGATTTAATATTAACTGGGATAAATCAGTAATATTACCTCTTGATCCTACACACTTGGAACTTCCACATCAGGCTCATCAGATGGACCTGGTTACATCATTTAAATATTTGGGAGTGATAAGTTCACCGAATGTTACTGACTATATAAACAAGAACATACTTCCTCTTATTCTCAAATTTAGACAACTGAACAAAACTTGGAGCAAACTCCCGTTGACCATGATAGGGAGAACAAATCTGGTGAAAATGGTGTGGATGCCGCAAATGCTATATGTATTACATAACTGTATTTCTGTTTTTAGGGATAAACAGGAAGTACTGTCCCCAGGTCATATACAGCTCTCGCCAAATATATAACAGAACTAGGGCTTTTTGATCTATGGGGATGTAAGTTTCCTCTTAAGGTGCAGTTTTCATGTCATTCATTGACGCATGCTACCCTGTCACGCATAGACTTAGCATTGGGCAACACACTAACACACCACTATGACCCTAAGGTCTCCTATATTACAGAAATGGTCTTTCTGACCATTCCCCAGTAAAGCTCAGCCTAACCTTCCCTACTATTAAACTCCCTCTCCATTGGCAGATAAATCCCTTTTGGAACCCGCTGTTTAAGGACACTAAACATGCAAGTACAAATTCAGCACTTTTTACTATATAATAGGCACTCTGCCCCACCTGGTGTGGTATGGGATACTATAAAAGCTTTCATCAGGGGTATGTGTATCAAAGAGATAGCCACAATTAAAACCAACAGCAGAAAATGGGCTAAAGATGCCAGCGTAGCAGTAGACAAAGCTGAGGAAGAATTTTTAAAAGCTCCCACACCTGATAATGAAAGGATGCACAAAAACTATACAGCACCATACATAACCAACAAGCAGAAATCAAACATTTCTTTACCTCCCAAACATACTTTGAAGAGGGGGAAAAAACTGGCCATATGTTATCTGTAATAGCCAAATCGCAACGTGTTTACGGATACCCCCTCAATCATGATGGGATTCTGTGCCTTTTTTCAGGATGTATACTCCTCGAAGGTAACCTACCCCGAAACCATCTCAACTCAGTTCTTAAATGAAATTCCACTCCCGAAAATACAGGGGGAGGACAAAAAACTATTAAATGTACCTCTATCCCTTGAGGAGTTGCAACATGCCTTAGCAACATTCCCTAACTCTAAGGCCCTAGGAAATGATGGCCTCCCCATTGAAATTTACAAGTAAGTTGAAAGTATACTCCTACCGGAGTTGCTCCGCACAATTATGGAGGCGCATGCTCACGACTCCTTACCAGGTTCCATGTATGAGGCGGTGGTCCTGGTAAAGCCTGGGAAGGATCCGGACCAACCTGAGTCATACAGGCCCATATCACTTCTGAATAACGATTTAAAGTTGATTACTAAAGTCCTCGCTATGAGATTATCCAAGGTGGTGACAAAAATAGTGCACTCAGACCAATCGGGATTCATACCCAATAGGTTCACAGCACATAATCTTTGCAGACTATACCTAAATAGGCAGATTCCAACAAATAACCAAGGTCAAAGAGCTATTCTCTCACTAGACGCCGCTGAGGCATTTAATAGTGTAGAATAGAATCGCGCTAATTAAATGATTAAATGTGAATTGAAAAATCGAACTATGAGATTAATATATGAACAAACATATAGTAAATACAGTGATATAATCTAAAACGACCCACTCACTCATGTGTATTATCACAGTGCTGACCAACGATGACGTGACCTATCATGAAACGCCGCGTAGGGCGAGCGATGTGCTGACGTGTCTTCCACTGATCGTTCAGCAGGACGGGTTAGTCTGTGTGCTACGGCCGGTGCACCAGACGAACAAGGCTTGCTATATTTTAATTGATGTAAGTGTTCATTTTACTTTATCCTTTAATAAACCAAGAGATTTTACACTAGGAAGCGCCTGTGTTCTCTCTTACTATGTACATCTATGGTTGAGTCCACCTTTCTATGAGGAGAGCTGGGAACATCAGGAGCCTTATAGAGGAGGTCTAGAAACAGCTATCATCTCTAAATTAGCCCAGCAGTTGTCTCGTTGGTCATACTCTGCAGGAGTTTTTACATACCAGCTTCCCCTGATCCTCTGCAGTGGGGGATCATGGGGCTCCGGTAAGCAGTCACCCCTTCTTTACCAGTGGTGGATTTCTTCTTCTCAAGACCTAATTGGCACAAATCACTTTTATTTAAAGGGACTTTTTTATTCACTGGAACCAAACCCCTTGGTTTTTCTAATATTGTTTATTGTATTTAAGCAGTTTCTCACATTTTATGGACTTTTATGGCACAGCACTGTGATAATACACATGAGTGAGTGGGTCGTTTTAGATTATATCACTGTATTTACTATATGTTTGTTCATATATTAATCTCATAGTTTGATTTTTCAATTCACATTTGATCATTTAATTAGCGTGATTCTATTGTTTTCCTTATACTCTGCACTGGACTTATGTTATTCAGGGGAATTACTGCTGTCTATGATCTTGTTTACTTATTCACTTGTTTATTGGTTTACAGTTTGGGTTTCTGTTAGCGCAGTTTGATCCCCTTTTTTCTTCAATAGCGTAGCATAGAATTACCTGTGGAGGGTGCTGGAAAAATTCAACTTAGGTGAGACCTTTATTTCCTGGATCAAACTATTAAACAGGGCACCGAAAGCTTGCATTAGGATTAGAGGTCGACCGATATATCAGCCAATATTTGGCGTTTTTTTACTTAATCGGCATCGGCCGATTATGCTGATAAAAAAGGCTGATTGAAACTTCAGCCATGACTTGCAAATGACTTCTGTAATAGAAGTTAATGCAAGTTTCCTGAAGGTTTCTTCTCTCCTCCTCTGGGCAGCCTGCCAAGTCTGATAAGAAGATACATTTGTATCTTTCAGGTTCTTTTTATCAATAGACTGAACTCAGTGTGTAGAAGTTCTCAGTTTAACCATTTAAAGACTAAATCTTTTCTGACACTTGTTGCTTACAAGTACAAATCCTGTATTTTCTGCTAGAAAATCACTTAGAACCCCCAAACATTATATATATATTTTTTAGCAGAGACCCTAGGGAATAAAATGGTGGTTGTTGCAATATTTTATGTCACACGGTATTTGCGCAGCGGTCTTTCAAACGCAATTTAAAAAAAAAAAAAAAATACAGTAATGAATTAAAAAAAAACCTAAGCAGTAAAGTTAGCCCATTTTTTTTCGTCCAAAAGTTTTGATCACCTGTTTTTGTGTATTTAATATTTAAGATAGTTTTTTTTTTTTTTTTTTTTGTTTTCTAAATTATACATACAAGTGAACTGATTGGAGGTTTGTTTTGTTTAATGTTTAAATGAAAAAAAATTCTGTATTACTTAAGGCTGCTTTCACACTGGAGCGGGCATGCGTTGATGGTAAAACGCTGCTAGTTTTAGCGGCACTTTACTGTCAATTTAGAGGCGCTATTCGGCTGCTAGCGGGGCGCTTATAACCCAGCTAGCGGCCGAGGAAGGGGTTAAATGCGCCCCTGAAGCGCCGCTGCCAAAACGCTTTGCAGGCGCTTCGGCAGCGGTGCGCATTCATTTCAATGGGCAGGAGTGGTGGAGCAGCGGTATACACCGCTCCAAAGATGCCGTTTGCAGGACTTTTTTTTTACATCCTGCCAGCGCATCGCCTCAGTGTGAAAGCACTTGGGATATCACACTGAGACTGCAGGGGAGCCGTTTTACAGGCACTTTACAGGCACTATTTTTAGCCCAAAAGCGCCTGAAAAACGCCCCAGTGTGAAAGGGGTCTAACTGTTAGATTTTATGAGATGAAGGGAAAAAAAAAAAAAAAATAAAAAATAAAAAAATTCGGCCAAATATATCGGCCCAAAAAAAATCGGCATCACATATCGGCCATCGGCCACCGCGATTTCTAAATATCGGCATCGGCCAGAGAAAAACCCATATCGGTCGACCTCTAATTAGGATCAATAACACATTATCCTCCTTTTTTAATCTCCACCGGGGAACGAGACAGGGCTGCCCGCTATCCCCATTGCTCTTTGCTCTGGCCATAGAGCCTCTGGCCGCTGCCAATTGGTGGAACTTGGCTACATGTGGTTTTAAACGGGGAGACTTAGAAGATAAAATAGCCCTATATGCAGATGACGCGCTCTTTTTTTTTGGGTAATACATCTGCCTCTCTCTTATGGAATTAATCTGTAGGTTTGGGACCATTTCGGGGTTCAAAATAAATTGGGTGTCAGAGAAGGATTCAGAACCCATCCTGTAAGGCCCTTCATTTTCCTGCACGTTTGTGTGGCGGAACGAAGCTTCGGCGCACGTGTGTTCGTGGCGAAACACGTTCATTGCCCCAATGAACGGCGCATGCACATGTGCACTAGTACACACCATAACGTGACCTCCTTGCTGCCTATAAAAGCTGCCTCCTCGGGGGGCGTGGCCTGGAGAGTGATGGGGTAGGACGTGTTTAGTGGGAGCTCCGCTTGCCATTACTCCTACAACACAATCCGGCCATAATCCGGGCGATCCTAACCTCCCTGCAGTAACCAGCAAGCCTGCTTTGTTCCCGGCCTGGCCATCGACCTAATCCAGCCTTTTGGAGCGCCATCCGCGGCCGCGATCGCCGGATCTCCCCGCCCGGGGACTGCCTGTAGGACAGACCGCGGCTTCGGCCTAGTCCGTGGAGCGGCGGCCATCTTGCTGCACCCGGCGGCTGCTCCATCACGATTTCTGGCCGCATCCTGCACCCCAGAGACCCCTGATTAGCTGCCCTGGCCCCCGGACCACCTGTGGACGCTACCACAACAATTTTGAGCCCTGTAGCAGCTGGCTGGAGGGTCTGAGGCCCGACCGGCTGCCTGGAGCGGCGGCCATCTTGCTACACCCGGCGGCAGCTCCTGATCATTTCCCTGCCACATCTTGCTCCCTGGAGGCCCCGGACTACCTGCCCTGGCCAACGGATTACCTGTGGGCACCGCCACAGCATTCCTACACCCTGTGGTGGCGAGTTGGAGGATCTGGGGCCCCGACCTGGTCTCTGGAGAAGCGGCCATCTTGCTGCACCCGGGATCACCTCCGCCCTGTAACTCGCCTGTGGAAGATTTTTAAAGCAGCATCAGCAGCGGGTCTTTGAGCCGACGGACTTCTTCACATGCACCGCCGATCATCCCGGCCAGCCAGAGGAAGGGGTAAGAAGTTGAAATTTCCCCCCGAACCGGTGGAGACAGAGGCGGCCTGTGTAGGCCGCGTGGGGCCCGGGAGGCAAGCTAGTTACAACATGGCGTCCCAGACAGAGCAGCCAGAGCAGTCCCCCTCTACACAGCCAGGCCTGGCTGATGTCCTGGCTGCTATAGGAAATTGCCAAGCCTCCCTTGCTACCCTTACCTCCAAGGTAGATGCTGTGCAATTAGATGTTGGTCTAATAAGGCTGGACATGGATAAAATTAGGGGCAGACTTTCTGATGCGGAACAGCGTCTGGGGCAAGTGGAGGACACTGTAGAGTCTCATGGAACAGACTTAAGGGCCCTGCAAACCAAAATTAGAGCACTGGAATATAAATCCGAAGATGCGGAAAACCGTAATAGGAGGAACAACCTCCGTATTGTAGGTCTGGCGGAAGGAGCTGAGGGGAAATGTCCGACGGAGTTTATTGAAGGCCTACTACGTTCCCTCCTACCAGGGGCTCAATTTTCACCTTTCTTTGCGGTGGAGCGGGCTCACCGGATCCCTCCCAAGCCGGGCCCCCCCGGAGCGCCGCCACGCACATTTATCCTAAAGTTTCTGAACTTCCGTGACAGGGATGAGGTGCTTCGGGCTGCTAGAGTACAGGGAGAAATACGCCATCAAAATAACAAGCTACTTATCTTCCCTGACTACTCTGTCGAAACTCAAAAGCTCAGACGCTCCTTTGACCAGGTGAAGGCAGCCATGCGTCTTCGATACAGCGTTCTGTTTCCAGCGCGATTGAGGGTTCAGGACGGGGAAACTACCAGATTTTTTACCTCCCCCAGGGATGCTAACGCATGGCTGGAATCATTGCCCCCCAACCGTTAAACACTGCAACATGCTCTTCTGTACTTCTGCTCTGAATATTGGCCGCTGATTGTTCAAATTTCAATAGGGGATTTAATCTTGCACCCGTTGTGCCTTTTGTATTCCCCGTCAGTATACAGTATAAGTGTTGTGCCCCTGGCTATGCCAGGTGATATCTACTCTCAAGCTTGCCACTGTTTGAATCTACTGTGGGATAACCTTTTTTGTCCTTTACAAGATGTTCCTGAGATGTTGGGATTTTTAGAGATGAAGATTACCTATGTTTACTGACATGCTGCAGCAATGACTTGTTTGGCTCTCTTGGAAGCTCAGATTTCAGTAATTCCTGAAGGAGGGTCGCTGGCGGACTCTAGTGACCATTACATGTATTGCAGGTTCACTTCTCCCTCTACTTTCACTTGCAAGTGATATACACCTTTCATTATGACTGCCTAGGCTGTAATTCCACTCTGGGAGACAATCAGTTGCTAACTGCAATACAGGGAGAAAAGCACTTTTGTCAGATTGATTGCCTAAAGTATGGCATACCCTGTCTTCCCAAGCTACAGGATGATCCTCCTCATTTATCCTAAACGGAGAACATACTTTATTTTAATTTTTAATTTTTTTTTTTTTTTTTCTATTCTTCATGTGTTGCTAGTTTAATCCACACATCTACTCACCCACAGTGGTCCGAAATGAGACGGTCCGAAATAACCTCTGTTGGTTGGAACGCTATTTTTCTCCTGATTCCTAATGGCGGCGGAGTCTCTCGTCACCTTACGTGGACAATCCTCTCCACTAAGGGTCTACACCCACTGGTTCACGCTCCCTGAACTTGGGGTTTTATTTTTATTTTTTGATGTTAGGGGAACAAGGCATTCCTAGGTTGGGGTGGGGGATGCGGGTGGGGGGCGGGGTTTAATGCTGGGTTTGTTTCTGTTAACACTATTTTACTGTTTCAGGTGCTTTAGATATGACGCATGTTTGAACAGAACCATTTACACAGTGCTATGTAGAACAATATATGTGTGGCTGGACTGGGATGCTGCCTGTCTGGTATGTTACATAACTGCATTTCCACTATACCTCATACTCCATGGCTGAGATAAAGGTAATTTCATGGAACGTTCGGGGGCTTAATACTGCTGTTAAGCGTTCCCTGGTGTTTCGTTTCCTCCGATCCCACAACCCGCAGATCTGTATTCTCCAGGAGACACATCTGCCGCAAAACAAGACGGTATGACTTAGGAAAGCCTGGGTGGGCCTTAATTATCATTCCACCTTTTCCACCTATGCCCGAGGGGTCAGCATCCTGGTCCACAAGACACTACCGTTTAGGCTGATTGAGGTTAAAACAGATAAAGAAGGGAGATTTGTTGTTATACATGCTAATATATTTGATAAGAATGTGGTACTAGTTGGGCTTTATGTTCCTCCGCCAGCATCTGGCGGGGTCCTTCACGAGATCATGCAGATAGCGGTGCAATTTGATACCGCATTGGTATACCTCGTGGGGGACTTTAACATGGTTCCACTGGTGGAACTTGACCGGCTACAATCCTCGGCTCGGGACACTCCGGACCTCAGGCAGTGGGCGGAAACTTTTGCCCTCACTGACGTCTGGAGGCACTTGTACCCGACACTGAAAGTTTTCACTTGCCATTCAGCCTCACACAAAACGCTATCTAGAATTGATCTTGTCTATGCCTCAGGCCCTGCATTACAATATGTACATGACCTGTCTGTGCTTCCCAGGGGAATTTCAGATCACGCACCATTGTGCTTGACACTGACGCTGTCTGTTCCACCAGGGACTCGCCTGTGGCGTTTGTCCAGATTTTGGGCTAATGATGAGAGACTGTTGGAACCCCTAACGGCCTCTATCTGCAACTTCTGGACAGACAATGCTGAATCAGCTGCCCCTCCTGTTGTATGGGACTCATTTAAAGCTTGGATACGAGGGGAGTATGGGCATAGTATCACTCGGCTCAAGCGTGACTCTACTCGCTCCATAGATGAGCTGGAGGCACTGGCAGGCAGGTTGGAGGCTGAATACGTTTCTGCTCCTGGGGAGGGCCGGTATAGGGCGTGGAAAAAGGCCCTGCGTGACCTTTCCACCACTAGGATGGCCCAGACCGACAAGGCTTTGTTATACTCCGCTCAACGCGTGTTCGAGCATGGTGGTAAAAATGGGAAGCTTCTTGCGTGGCTGGCTAAGGGAAACATACCTTCAACCCCCATAGGCTCCATTAGAGACAATACTGACCAGATCCTTACTGCCCCTGCTAATATTAATAACCGTTTCCGAGAATACTTTCAGGAGGTTTACTCCTCTAGAGATGTTGCATCGGACTCATCCATGTCCTCTTTTTTTGACTCCCTGTCTATCCCTGTGTTGTCTGAGGGAGCAAGGGAGGGGCTGGAGGCTGACATCACACTTGAGGAGATACAGGTTGCCCTGGGACATCTCAAGGGAGGGAAGGCCCCGGGTGCAGATGGGTTACCATCTGAATTTTACTCCAATTTTTCTGAACTACTGGCCCCTAAGTTGACTTCACTGCTTTCTAAATTTGCAAATATGCCAGCCCTACCTGACTCAATGAATGAGGCGGTTATTGTACTGGTTCCTAAACCAGGAAAAGACCCTCTTGATTGTGCATCGTACAGGCCCATCTCATTGCTAAATGTTGATGCCAAGATCTTTGCTAAGGTCTTGGCCACCCGACTATCCCATGTAATAGAAGACCTAGTGGGTATAGACCAGACGGGATTTATGCCAGGCAAGGGCACAGATATTAATATTAGGCGACTATTCCTTAACTTAGCAACATCGCATGACAACACGGGGTCCAGGGTTGTTGCCTCTTTAGATGCCGAGAAGGCTTTCGACTCTGTTGAGTGGAAGTTTTTATGGGAAACCTTGTGTAGATTCGGATTCGGTCCTAAATTTATTCACGGAGTACGATTGCTGTACCGATCCCCCCGGGCACGGGTTCGCACCAACAATTGGGTCTCAGACTCCTTTGATCTGTTTCGTGGTACGAGGCAGGGATGCCCGCTCTCCCCCAGCCTGTTCGCCCTGGCGCTGGAGCCTCTGGCAATTGCCATTAGGAGTTCTCCGGACGTTCTGGGCCTGCGGGTGGGTATGATGGAAGAGCGCCTCTCCCTCTATGCCGACGACGCATTATTGTACCTTAATGATGCTGGGCCCTCTCTTCAAGCTGCCCTGCGTATTTTTGACAGTTTTGGTGGTCTCTCGGGAGTTAAGATAAATTGGACCAAATCAGTCCTATTTTTTATAGATGATGAGGTTAACTCTGGACCCCTCTCCTCCCCACTACAAAGGGTTGGGGAATTTAAATATCTTGGAGTTGTGATCACTAGGAATCTCTCTGATTTTATTGTAAAAAACCTGACCCCTGTCCTGAACACCCTACGTTCGAAATGTGCTGCCTGGGAGAGTCTTCCTCTGAATCTTCTGGGTCGCATTAGTCTCCTTAAAATGATGATACTGCCCAAATTTAACTATCTGTTTAGGAACTGCCCGGTCTGGGTCCCCGCCTCGTTTTTTAGGGAGATTGACCTTTATTTGGTCGGGGAGAAACCCTAGGTTGGCACGTACTACGTTATGTTTACCTGCAGATTTGGGCGGACTTGCCCTCTCAGATTTCCAGTTATATTTTTGGGCAGCCATGTTGGTGACGGTACACTGGTGGTTCCAGGGTTCTAGATCCAATGTGGCAACCTGTCTCGAGGCGAATATTCTGGGTTCCCTGACGGACCTTCGGAATTTTCCCTATAGAGGACCCAAGGCATATTGTGGGATCCCTGGGCCTACTAGAGCAACTTGGAGAGTGTGGGAAGCGGCTAGGCGCAGATACTTGAGACCTGGCCAATTGTCTCCAGCTCATCCCCTGTGGGGGAACCCACGACTTAAACACTTCCGTATGATACCGGACCCACAGGTGTGGGCTAGATATGGTGTAACCTTGTTGGAACACGTAATGTCTGGGGGTCAACTGCTCTCCCTGCATGAGCTTTCGGCTAAATTTGGACTGCCCCGCTGGATGGCGTTCCGGTACCTACAGCTGGGACATGCGGCCAGGGCTCAATTCCCACAAACTCCCCTGTTACAGACGGACCCCATCGAAGATCTCCTATCCCCTGGAGACTTGTCTAAACCCCTATCCTCAATATATAATGCGTTGCTGGGAAGAGATTCCCCTAAGATTAATGATTTATGGGAAAGATGGCGGGCTGATATCCCGTCACTGGATAGGGAGGGATGGGAGGACTGTCTAGAGTATGGCCCGAAATTAGTGATAGCATCCAAGGACAAACTGATTCAAGTTAAATTTATACACAGGGTCTACTATACCCCGCAGAGACTCCATCGCATATTTCCCGAGAGAGACCCCATGTGTCCTAAATGCAAAGTCCATATAGGCACATATATACATATGTTCTGGGAGTGCCCAGTTGTTGCACTATTTTGGACTAAGATTGTAGGTGAAATCAACTCCAGATTGCAGACCTCTATTCCGCTTTTGCCGGCCATGGCGTTGTTGGGGATACATGATGATGAGCAGAGGCCATATCATCTTAAATTACTGATTTCCTTCCTTCTTTTCTATGCCAAAAAAGAAATACTTATGAAATGGATAGATTCTTCCCCTCCATCCTTTTCAGCCTGGGAGGCACAGATTGAGGCAGTAATCCCCATGTATAAAATGACATATATAAACCGTGGCTGTCCGTGGAAATTTGAAAAAGTTTGGGCTCCGTGGATGGCCTCGTAGAGAAACATTCAGTTCACTACGTTTATTTATCACAATAGGGAAGGGTTTTGGAGGGTGGAGGGTGGACGGTACTTGTTGAGAATGGTACTATTAACCTTATGTATTGTTTGTGGGTTTTGCATATTAATTTCCCTATCCTCAAATATGTAATCTACGTATGTAATGTATTCTACTCTGTTGAATGGTATTCTGTAACTCTAATTTATCTTTTACAACAATAAAGCACCACTGTTTTTGTTAAAAAAAAAAAAGCTGCCTCCTCCCTCAGACAAATCGCTGGTTTGTCTTCAGCTTCCTGTGTACCTTTTCCTGCTTCCTGTTTTGCTGATTACCTGTTGTGACCCAGATTGACCTAGACCTACCTTGATCTTCTCCTGGACCTGACCTCTATCTTGTTTAATGGACTTCGCTTACTTCTCTGGTGTTTGACCCTTGGCCTGTGACCTGGATTACCTTCAGTCTCCTGTGCCTTGACCCTCTGCTTGTGACCTGGATTGCCTTCAGTCTCCTGTGCTTCGACCCTCTGCCTGTGATCCCGGATTTACCTTGGCTTCCAGCCTTCCTACGGACTGTCTCCTGGTGTTTGACCCTCGGCCTGTTCTGACTTCACCGCTCTCCAGCTCCAGTTACCTGTTCCTGCACAGCTACCAAGTCCCACGCTGATCTTCACGCAAGTCCTGCCCAGCCTGCTGGTAGCTTGTGCCTCTTTGTGCCATTCACCCTCTGTACCATCTCCAGGGGGTGGAGTGCGCTCAGTCATAAGAGTGAACCGCTCTCTGCATCTCGGTCTCAGTGAGTACTCCACCATCTGACATTGGGACAAATCCACACTGCTACCACTTGATCCTCCTATGTCGCCTCTTCCCCCAGCAGCGGAGCAGATTAGGGTGGTAGATACGTTTCGGTATCTAGGCATTGTTATTCACCCCAACCTAGACCTTTATGTTAAACTTAATATAAACCCACTGATTCATACATTTCAGGAAAAAACAGTTAGCTGGATTAAATTACCCCTTTCGGTAGTAGGTCGGCGTAACTTGATAAAAAAGATCTGGGGTCCACAACTCTTGTATGCTCTCCACAATGCACCCATCTGTATTCCTATTCGTGTGTTTAAAAATTGTAACACCATATTCCGCTCCTTGATAAAGAGGAAACAGGTGCCTCGTATCAAGCTGGAAACATTACAGGAGGCGAAGGACTCGGGTGGACTGGCAGTTCCGAACCCATATTACTATTTCATAATGGCCCAGTTGCAGCACCTAACGGGGTGGCAGCACCCGAGTCCTCTGACCCCACAAAAAACATTGTATGCACACTACTTTCGAGTGGTGGCCTTGTGGAGTGCATAGAAGCGGGAGACTTCTGAAAAATACCCGACTATCCCACTATGGTACTTATGACGCGTGTGGTCACATATCTGGAATAATAGCAACTTTCCCGAATTATATAAATTAAAGGGCTTTTCTGTCTGGTCTAGGTGTGGTGTTGTATATGTCCCACAGATATACCATGGCGACCTCCTACGAGATTTTCAATCTCTAAGATATTTGGTAGACCAAATTCCTCTCTCATTCTTCCAATATTTACTTAACTCAGGCATACCATTTTGGCACAAGCTACACTGTCCACATGGGAGTTAACTAGACCCTCGGTACTCACACGACTAGTAACATCATCGTCTCGGAAGGGACAGATATCCTCTCTGTATGGTTCCCTACTATCTCAGGTATCCAAAGCTATGACATTAAAGTGTAGGACAAGCTGGGGGGAGGATATAGGTCACATAACAGATGGGGAATAGTTTATCATACTGGAGAAAGTATCCAGGGTATCACTCTCCTCTTCCCAAAAACTAACACAAATATTCATTGTTCACCGAACTTACCGTACCCCATACAAACTACACAAATGGCACAGAAGAGACTATCCATTTTGCCCTCGTTGTGGGGTGGACAGTGGTACCATTATTCACATGCTCCGGAAGTGCCCAAAACTGCAAAGGTACTGGTCTGAAGTGATAAAATATGGAACCTTAAATTTGCAGTTGACCCTAAGCTGTGTCTGCTTGGGTGGCTATACGAGGAATTGAACACACACTACACCTTCACAGCCATTCTCAGAGTTCTGTTTAGCGCCAGAAAACTTATTGCTAGAAAATGGCTCTCAGTATTACCACCTACACACACAGAATGGGTTAATGCCATAAATGACAATGATAATTCTTCCTTTTGAGGGAGAAGTTGACACACCAACACAGAGGTAGTCCAACAAAGTTTGAAAATATCTGGGATCCCTGTAATAAGAATATTCCTGCGCTACCCAATTGGAAAAAGAAAAGAAAACAAGAACTCAGAAAAATAGTAAAAACGCACGTATGCGACTGGACAGCTGCATGCACCGAAGCAAGGGTCAGACATAAGCCCAAAATCAAACTGAGGTATAGGGGGGAGGGTCTGCACTAACCAGAAGAAAGCTGTAAATCTCTGTCTGTGGTCAATTAATAAAATGACATAAAATCGCATAATAAGTCGCATAAAAACATTCAAGTCTTAATAATCAGCATCATGTGTATGTGAAAAAAAGTGCATAAAAAATCCTTTTCAGTTGGTATATACTAAATGACAAAAAAATTGCATGTAAATCGCATAAATAAGTGTTGACACTAAAAACATATAAATCTAGATAATCATGTGTAGGTGCACAAAGGGACATAAACACTACTTCATGTGAATAATTCTAAATAAAAATACATAGAATAAATCAGAAATAACCATCAAAAAACATATCCTTATAAATGGTGCAAAACGTACAAAGTGCCAGTGCTTAAAGGTGATCTAGATATCGCAAATAAAACACATCAATCCAACGCAATATGGATAATAAATAATATAAATAAATGTCCCAATAATAGTGATATAAAATATATTGTGCTGGCCTGTGAAACAAATGACCAATGACATGCCAGTAAGTGCAGCAAACTTAAAGTGCCAGTGTAAAAGTCATTGAAGGTGCAAAAGCAAGTTCTGGTGTATTCAACAAAACAACAGTGGGGTGTCTGGGATGCAATTCACTCAGTGTCCTCTTCGTGCATAAAACACTAATGTAAGCAGTGGCCCCTTACCTAGCGGTGCTAGGTCAACCGCATGAATTGTAGCTAAAACGCCAGGTCCTGAGCCTCCATCGCGTCCCTATATCCACGCTTGCCGGTGTTGGGTTATCCTAATGGCAATTGATTACAAGTGGCTATGGTCCTATCAGGGGTCCTGGACCAGCGCGGATCCTAGCTCAGCCTCCACATCTCAGGTATGTATGTACAGGAATATGCAGGACAAAGGTACTTGTTAGTGAAGTATGTCTTAACCAGGTAATGCTTTATTAAAAAACTTTAAGTAGATGTACTCACATAAAAACAATGCAGAGCAAACCTCTCTCCTACGAGCAGCGAACTCGTTCTGTGTCTAGCAATGTGAAACAGCCTATTCCGTCCCTACGCGTGTCATCACCGATCACGTGACTTCTTCAGGGGATGATCGGTGAAAAGGATTTTTTATGCACTTTTTTCACATACACATGATGCTGATTATTAAGACTTGAATGTTTTTAGTGTCAACACTTATTTATGCGATTTATTATGCGATTTTATGTCATTTTATTAATTGACCACAGACAGAGATTTACAGCTTTCTTCTGGTTAGCGCAGCACCTCCCCCCCCTATACCTCATCTGGGATCCCTGGTTGGAAGTACCTGGCTTGGCTCCCTTACAACTGGTCCAAAATAGAGTACTTGGTGGCAGGATATAGTCATCCGTTCCCTCTCAGGGGGCTGGTGATTGATTACACAAGGTGGATGAATGATTGGATGGAGGCATGGGAACTCTGAATGTGGATCCAACTTAAAAATTATTTTTCTGATGAGGTGATATCTTGCTCTGTAGTGACGAGTCATATGGTTTAATTTTATATGATAGTTAATAAATGGAACCTGGGAATCCCCCCCCCCACTGTTTAGGGGAGGGAGGTATCCCTTCCCCCGACCGATAGCTCATTATAGTACCGGGAGTGGAGTAGAGGAACAGAAAACTAAGAGGACACGCTTAATAAAAGGTAAACTACAAAATGACAGACACAGATATATACTTTTAAAGATTTGTCTTTTTATTTTTATACGGACTGTAACTTCATATAATGTGCTAATGTATAAGTAGTAAAGCTGACAGGCTGTACGTCTAGATAATCCTATGTCCTCTGTAATGCTATATGATGTATGTTTTTTGTTCAATGGAAGAGTGTTTTCTTTTTCTTTGTTTTATCAATAAAAAGAATCTGATTAAAAAAAAAAAGCCCACCAACAATATATTTTTTATATATTTCCCCTGGGAGACTTAGCTATTGCAAGTCTTAGCTCCTCTAACGTCAGTGGTCCCTCCAGTACCTCCCTCACATCATCTTATATAGTTGGTAGATCAATAGTTTCAAAGAATTTATTCAGGTCCTTTTCTTTTATATAGGGCCTGGTAGAATTCCCGAAACACCTCCAGTATCTCTGGAGTAGTATTAACCCTCTTATATGAAGAGGGTTGTATTTCTGTTATATATGATGCAGGCTGCTGGGCCTTTACAATAGTGGCCAGTAAATATCCTGTCCTCTCTCCCTCTTCAAAATATAGTTGTAAAAAAAATCTTTTATTTTCTGCCTTCTTCATAGCCACCACTGCATATTGTTGTTGACTTTGAAGCCATTCTGTTTGAGTATCTTGTTTGGATTAGCTAATATATGAAAGTTCGGCCTGCATCATATTATCAGCTAGAGTCTCTTCCCACTGCCTAGATTGTTTCTTAATTTTTGACATCTGCGCAATAAGGAGACCTCGAAGATAAGCTTTCAGTGCATCCCAATATATTAAGAGTGAGACTGAGCATCTATTAATAATCTGATAGGTAGTTAAGTCTGTCGTGATTCCTTCTGGTGAAGGAAAAAGTGAAAGCCAATTTGGGTTCACCTTCCAAAAAATGGAGCCGGCGCTGTATACAATCTTTGCTCTGACCGGAAGTGATGCAAAGACGTACGGTACCCCCTACGCATTTTATCATCAAGACGTCATCTGGACGCTCCAGATGATGTCTTGATGACGAAACGCGTAGGGGTACCGTACGTCTTTGCATCACTTCCGGTCAGAGCGGCGATTGTATACAGCGCGACTCAATTTTTTCTCTATCTTACTGCTGCATATATAATTCTGACTCAATGTGAGTATACATTGACATATTTTTATTATAAATAAAGCTTTTTTAAAACAATATCACGCTATGGGCATTCCTCTCTCCTGCATGTGACAACTTGGGGGAAAGCCAGTTTTTGATGTGCAGACCATCCAGCACGCCCCAGAGAGCTACACAGTGGCTAAAACTGTGAAGGTCTAATACCCCTGGAGGAAAATGCTATCTGGTGAGTGCAATGCATTAACAGCACGGAAAAGTCACTTGGCACTATTGTCACCTGAGAGAAAATAATCAGCACTAAATCCGAACAGTCACTGAACACAGTTTGAAGCACTAAGTCACTTTAATTAATGATACTATATATTTTCTAAAACAGTTGGACTATTTTTTCACTATTTTTTCACCATTTTTATTCAATATTTAATAGTTTATTATGGAATATTCACTATTTATATTTGTGGTTATATGTTTTGAATTCTGATGCAGAGGATCAAACACACTTATTATTTTGCTTGCAAAAAGTTTTTCTCTAAACATAGTCTATTCCCAGAGGGTGTAACACTCCTAGTTTATTTCTTATTTCTTGTTTCCACAATTTTTACTGCATGATTGTAGTTTTTTACAGTTTCACCTCTCTGACACCCACCAGAGGGTGTAACACACCTATTTTATATTACCATATATTACCATATTATTTTATATTACCAAGAATATAAAATTGCACCATGTGCACACATTTCACGTGTTGTATGAAAGGTGTAGCACATTTTAGACCAAAAAAAAATTTTAATTTCAAAGTTGGCTTGAAATCCGAAGTTCACCATACTCTCCAGGAAGAGTAACACCACTATATAAATCTTTTTAGCCTAGTTGCCTGATCCAATAAGGCAGAGGGTGTAACACCGTTCTTCACAGTTCATGTTTTTTCATTGAAAAAATTCTGGTTTATTCCTATATTCCTATAAAATATTCGCAATCACATACGGTTGCCCAAATAATGTACAATACAGAAAAATAAAACAGCCTTTACTGTCCTTCTTAACCCATCTACATAAAAAATCCGCTCTATTAGATATAAGTAAAGAAACTCCTCTAGAGTATGATGTATATGTAGAGTGATGTTGAATATTAAACTGATTCCTCTTTAAGTAATGCAGAGTATCAGTGTAAATGAGTTTCCTGAAGACAGATTATTGAAGGAGAGAATCTCTTTAATGAGGTAAACACCGTTTGACGCTTAGAGGGGGTACTGAGACCTCTAATATACCATGAGATTAGCACTTCACTCAGAGGGACCATATAAAACTAGTGACATCCATATCAATCAAGGAAAAAAAAAAAACAAATGCAACAAATATCAATATCTTTTAAGCTTGTCAATCCAATCCATGCCTCCTTCATCCCTTCCCCTCCCCCCCCCCCATCCAACCTCCACAGCGTCCATCCCCACAAAACCCCAGTAGGGGGAGATGAGGGAGAGATCAAGGAGAGAGAGAGAGAGCAAGGAAAGGAAAAAAGATAAATATCTACCAAGAGGTGCACACAAACCAACATACAAGACAAACACAGACAAACAAGGACATAATTGACATAACAAAACATGAACACACACATACACATAAGGGCTATATGATCAAGAGGGCCTCAAAGATAGCACTCTCTCTGCCCTTTTTTATCCTTTTCTTCCCTGAATATCAAATCAATCCTCCCCGCAAAAAAACAAATTGATTTGGGGGATTAATTAGGCCGCCTATAATTGTCCAACCACTAATTCCGGGGTTGCAAAAAATATATATATATAGTCTCCTACGCCACTACTCCTAGTCTTGCAGGAAACAGTATAGAGTAGGACAGTTCCATCTGCCTCAGTCACCGCTTCACCTCCATAAATCCTGCTCTGACGCTTCACTGCTGAAAAAAAGTATCTTTGATCCATCCAACCGTATGTCTGGAAGTTGTCTGGCTCTCTGCAAAATTATGTCTCTGTCTTTATAACTCATCATTTGGTTCTTGGTGCCCTCCAGAGGGCAGGGGTCTGGCTGGGACTCTGTGTGCCCGCTCTACGGAAAAAAAGAGGAGTGAAATGTTATGCTCCTAAAGTGGATGTGAGCCAATTCTCTATGAATTTGACTGGTGTATTTGCTTCTACCCGTTCAGGAAGACCTATTATCCTAACATTATTCCGTCGGAGACAATTCTCCAAGTCCTCCAAACGAGAGTCATGTTGGAAAAATTTTGTGTGCTCTTTTTATTAGAATTCATAACTGTTTGTAAAGAATCTTCAAGTGTACTTATTCTTTCTGCCGCTGCTGATATTTTCTCTTTAAAGGTATGCATATCTTGTCTAATTAAAGTTAAGTCTTCCCTCAAGATTGCGAGAAAGATTAGTCACAGAGCTATTACATGTATTAATAGCCTTCATTATATCTGCCAGCGTAGTTACAAGCTCTACATTTGAATTTTTTGAGGTATTTAATGTATTTGAGTATTTAGGAGAGGTATTATGTAGGTCATTCTCTGAAGCAGCATTACTCACTGTGTCAACCGGTTGATCCATACTCTGGATTGTAGCTGGTCCAACAGAAGCTCCCTCTATGGCTAATCCTTGCATTAAGTTGTAAACTGTGGTCAGAGGTTCACCTTTAGCCATAGTAGGTATATGGGCAAATTTCTCAAGCCGAGTGGTGATGTCTTCAGGCCTGTACTTCACAGAGCTCCGAGGTTTCTTATCTGCACTGCTCTGTGGAGGATGCTCAGTAATAGAGTAATCAGAAGCCCCTGTGTCTTTCATATTCCACCGCGTCATCCTGACTGGCTTGCACGGGTCCACTCTTTACCCCCGTTCCCTCGTTCTATGGACACCCCAAACACGGATGGTGATGTTGTAGTAGGGGGGAGAACGGTGGGAGGTAACTGAGCCAACTGGGAAGTAAATGAGCCAACTGGAGTCGGGAAGGAAGCCAGGAGCAAGCCAACAGGTGGCAGGTGTAGCCGAGAGCAAGCCAGGGACAAGCCGACATACGAGGACAGCAAGCCGTCAGACAGACCGGAACTAATGCAGCGCTGGCGTGGCTCAGTGTACCATCAATGTCTGGTTACAGGATAGAAGGGAAGATCAGCAGAGGAGCTCTAGCCTGCATGTCCTCTTACATCGCACATCCTCTCTCACTGCCGTGCCATGCTCCTGCTTTACTACTTACATCAGGTGTCCCCATCGTTAAATTTCAGTTGTGAACCACCACAGTGCATCCTGTATATTGGTAGAACAGTATAGTTGATGGATCAGTTGCTGTAGCCAGGGAGGCAAGGGGCAGGAGCAGGAGCTTGAAAAAGAAGCATGCTGCAGGGGGCAGGAGCTCGTCTGAGAAACTTGCTAAAGGGGGTGGGGTGCACAAGTGACATAATTGGTTGCTACTATGCCGGTGGTCCTTGCAGCCAATGACAGTAATGCAGCGGGGATCTAGCACTGCAGACTGGTGGGTTGACAGTCTGGACAGGAGTGAACTCAGTCTAGGTCCTGACTGTCCGCCATTTAATGAAGGCTAGTTTAGGGTATGTGGAGCGAGATTTGAACATAGAGGCCCCAAACACTATCTACTAGGCTGGCCTATGTACCAGTAGCTGTTCTGTTGTGTTGTAAAATTGTTAATGATCTGATTACTTTTTAAAAACAACATGCAGCTATGCAATTATTTTTTACCTGATGTTGTAAGAGAATTTGATGCACAGGAAGAATCAGTTGACTACCAGAGCACCCATCAGCGCCCTTGTTTATTGAAAACTATTTCCCAATATCCCAATAACTGTTCCCAATATCTCCTACTATTATACACCTGCCTAAATCCCAGTTCACTTTCACTTTGTGGACTTTGATAGATGTGGTCTGTATCGACCCTGTGCCCTCTCCTCTGGATTAACTCATTCACTACGCTCCCAGCCCCTTGACCCAATCCTAGCCCAAACTCTTTAGATCTGGGACTATTAAATATTTGGCATGCTTGACATCTCCCCACCTTTCACTCTTACATATTTTTAATTGCCCCCGCCCCCATTCCCCCCTTGGGCTGGAAAACCCCCAGAGCTATCGATGGTGGTACATGTGAGGCTGCACTATGATCATTCTCTATTAGATACACACATGCCCTGTACACACGATAGGATTTTCTGACAACAAAATCCATGTTTTTTTTGTCTGACGGATGTTGGCTCAAACTTGTCTTGCATACACACAGTCACACAAATCTTGTCGGAAATTCCGAATGTCAAGAACGCGGTGACGTACAACACATATGACGAGCTGAGAAAAATGAAGTTCAATAGCCAGTGTGGCTCTTCTGCTTGATTCCGAGCATGCGTGGAACTTTGTGCTTCGGAATTGTGTACACACGATCGGAATTTACAAGAATGGATTTTGTTGTTGGAAGATTTGAGATCCAGATCTCAAGTTTTGTGTGTTGGAAATTCCGATGGAAAATGTTCGATGGAGCCTACACACGGTCGGAATTTCCGACAACAAGCTCAAATCGAACATTTTCCGTCGGAAAATCCTATCGTGTGTGTACGGGGCATTGGAGTTCGCACCGTTCCACAGCTTAAAGACTCCCACTCCATTCACAACACTGAACTATTCTATTATCTTCAAATCTGTCACCTAGTGGACTCATTGCTTAAAAAATATGATTAGTCCCCAACCATTTGAATCAAAATGTAAATCTTGCTCAACAACTTAGGGACTAGTCTCTTTACTCTATACTCTTGAATAACTCGTACAATCGATCTCCATTATACTGCCCACAGTGGGAACTGAATTTTAACACCACTCTCTCCTCCTGAGAACTTGAATAAAATATGGTTGTTCTTTTTCAAATGCTTGTGCAATGTGCTCACCTTGGAAAATACTTATCAAGTATTGTCACAATGGTATTATACTCCTGCCAGAACAGCCCAGCGTTTACCTTTTTACCCATTAACATTCTTTTGGGGGTGCTTTGATCTGGGAGACACAAAGCACATTTGGTGGACATGTCCCAAAGTCAAACAATTATGGATTTGGGTATACACCATGGCCAATACAGTCCTCTAAGTCAACTTTCGTAAAGATCAATGGGAAGTCCTTGTAAAGAAGCCCATTTGCAATATTCTGCATCTAACTACATGCTCATTGCACTTGCAAAATAGACTGCCCAAAACTAGCCCCCTCAATACGTTGGCCTCTGGGGTACTTTCTCCTTAACCCTCCTTCCACTTACTCCACTCTCAACCAATGCCTCCTTCTTGCTTCTATTCCTCTTCTTTTTTCTTTCCATCCTTCTTCTCCACTTATCCTCTATCTACATTGCCCTCCCCAGCTCTGACTTATCTTTGCCTATCCCTTTCTTAACAGTACTGCTTTATAGCCTCATTCTCCGCTTCTGAAGACACCATTGATCTAGATTAATAAAGTCCACTGGCTTAGACTTCTGTGACAATGTCTCATGCAGCTGATCCCAATAACAAACCCTGCAAAAACCTACGCCCATATATGTCACTTGATGGTCCTGCTTGCCAATTGCCATAACCTGTTCTATGCATAGGCGTGTGCTGGGTGTGCCTGAGCACACCCTAATCACACTGCGCATTTACCTCCCAACTTCCCTAGACTGGGTAGAATTGTTCTGAGATTTTCATTAAATCCCAGTGTCCCACCAATCTAGGCTGAATCCCAGAGTCCTGTACTGGAACACCAATCATAATCAATCATAGCCCACCCCCTACTCCCCATGTCATCCTTTAGTACCTGCCCCCTCATTGGCATAAACAGTGCTGATGAGGGGGCAGGAGGTTTCCTCTGTAGCTGCCTGTAACAAGTGCAGCTGCAAGAGAGACACTGAAAGAGAATTGATATAGTTCTGTTCTTCTCCCTGGCTGGGACTCTTCACAGTACTCAATGTATTGCAGCTCCAGCTCTTCTCCCCCTTCTCCTATTCCCTGGTCCAGCAGGTGGACCATGATTAGCTTTAATTTAGCTTGACCTACTGGATTAGGGAATAGGAGAAGAGGGTTAAGAGCTGAAGTATTTTGATAGCAGAAAACAAATACTCCTGCGCCCAAGTGGATCACCAGGTGGACTAAGTTTCGTAGTGGATAATGCCTCGGACCTTGCTGCCTTCAGGGATAGGGGTATCCTAGCAATCAGAGGGAAAAAGAAAAAAGGGAGCACCAACTTTGTTCACTATCCTCGGGTATATTTTATTTTAAGGTAAATCATAAAACTATTCACAAACAAATGGGAGAAAACTTGCGATACAAATAGTCTCCAGATGACAGCAATTGGTCTAAAAATGACAGACTCCAGATGGTAACAGAGGAGGTTTCAGGGTCTGCTGCCGGTTGACACGTTTAGAAGGATTACCTTCTTCCACAGAGCCCAGCAGTGTTATCTCCTTCAGATACCCATATATACACACACATATGCACCCAAACAGGAACCTCCCAGAGGAGCCCAGAGACACCGCCCACCTCTGTGAGTGGCCCACGGGCAAAAAGTAACGCCCACTAGAGGATGGTAGTAAGACCCACATGGATGAAGCAATTGATTGATGTCGAATACAGGGGGCAGCATATCTGGCAAGGAACAATGGGCTAGCAGCCATCAATATCGATGAACTGGCGTAAATGCCCAATCTAGATGTAGTGTGGAAAGTAGGAGGCCAGATGATCACATTGCCCCCCTAAACTAACGTTACTACACGAGGCTCACACAGTCGTTGCAGCACTGGCACATATCATCACCAGGGGAGACCAGACTCACAATCCATAACCAAAATAGGTCGCCAGCTCCATATGGAGGATCTCTCTCCGTAGCGCCATTCAAATGCTGTCCATCGTGGCCTGTTCCTATGTCTGGAACGCACGCCGTATTGTTGCATTCCAAAGAAGCGCAAGTGCGGGCCAGACATCACTTCCTGTGCGTCTGCCGTCGTGCACAGCTGACGTCAGTGGCAGCAGTTGGCCGCTGCCATTTTATTGAAGAAAAACACATAGACATGTGATCATACTAAATAGTTACATTTATCGGTTGACAAAAAACAAATATTCACATGAAATTAAGATACTGATTGCGTTACATGAACGTCTTGAAAATCAATAAAAACAAAAATGGGCGTACAGTCCCTTTGACATAAAACCACCATGATAACTTCTCGGTAGAATCAATGACCTTGTGAAAATGACAGTGAAACAGAATGCCTGTATTTCACACGTCCAACTGTTACTATACTGCAGGTAAGTAAGTGGTTAACAATGTGAAATAAATTAGACATTTGTTTTGTCAATAAAAGTGGCAACTATGCAAAAAGAAAAATATAATGAAAAATTGAATCTTTAGAGAAAAATCTACAAGGCAGTTATTGATTCGGGAGAACGATTATCAATAGTATAATATTCAATACATCAATAT
Organism: Lithobates clamitans; assembly: GCA_037952925.1. Classification (NCBI taxonomy): domain Eukaryota; kingdom Metazoa; phylum Chordata; class Amphibia; order Anura; family Ranidae; genus Lithobates; species Lithobates clamitans. The sequence goes on along the minus strand of JBBGZY010000875.1, from coordinate 3,968,363 downwards.
TTGAGAGAACATGCAAGTTAAAATCAACATGACATAATTACCCATTCCAAGATGGCTACTAGTCTGGATTGCTTGTTACCAGAGTTAAGATGGCTGCCGTGGCTTTAAAAATGGATACTCTTAGAGAAGAATTACTTCTTGCGCCCCCACAAGTTCCAAGTATCAGGTGTTGAGGAATCTTCCTGAATGTAAAGATATGTATTGATGCCTGGTGCATGTATATCTCAGTATCTGAGAGTGTCAGTCTGTCTGGGAGTGTGTGTATCTCCAAGGGTTCCCCCTCAGGGTGTGTCCCTGAGTGTGTGTCAGGGTGGGTCCCTGAGCTTCCTCCTCATGGCATCTTACTTGCTTCTAAAATACCATCTCAGACAAAGAGATCATAAAATTATAATAAGCTCTGCCCCAAAAGGTATGGCTTATTTTCTATTGGTTAACAAAACTTAATCATTTACCTCCCAGGGAGTTCCGTGAGTTTTAGGTAATATCACCTTCAACCACTAGGCGTGTCTGAGGCCACGTACACACGGGCTGACTTTTCGACCGGACTGCTCCGACAGACTTTCCAGCGGACTTCCGACAGACTTTTTAACGAATGGACTTGCGGACACCAAAGTCCGATGGATTCGTACGTGATGACATACACCGGACTAAAATAAGGAAGTTGATAGCCAGTAGCCAATAGCTGCTCCAGTTCCGGTTTTTGTCTGTCGGAGTAGCATACAGACGAGCGGATTTCCGGGTCCGGCGGAGTTACGACGTAAAGATTTGATGCATGTTCCAAATCTAAAGTCCGTCAGATTTGCGACTGGAAAACTCCGCTGAAGGTCCAGTGAAGCCCACACACGATCGGATTGTCCGGCGGATTTGGTCCGTCGGACAAGTCCGGTTGAAAAATCCGACCTTGTGTACGCTGCATAAGAGCAGAAAATGTGTTCTGAACTTTCTTTTAAATGAAATGTTCAATTTTCATAATATGTATAATGGTGAGAAGAATATATGCCTTTAAATATTCTGGTAATCGGTCTAATATAAAATACACTCAGTATAATTTTGATTAATTACTATTACATAAAAATGGTTATACATATGTATATCTATAAAACTGGTCTATGTATGAAAGACACATGTTGTTATATATATTAATCAATATCACATAAAATGATTATCTATATGGATACATGTATAATTCTGGTATATCCACAGAATATTTATTTATCTAAACATAGGCTACAGTCTTATATAGTTATCCTCATAATTATATGTTTTTCATAATACTAAATAGTTTCTTAAAACACTTCTACTTATAAAATCACACTTTCATATATATTTTCTTTATACCAAAGTTGTTGGGTCTGCAGATACTAAAACTATAATCATCTCTGTGACCTACATAATTTGAATGACTTATAATAACCATATAGGTACTTTTAAAATATTTTTGACTGGCACAACCATTCACATCTTCCTAACACCATGTGTTAGGATGGACTTAGTTTTAATGGATGGTTAGATAGTTTAGCTGTGTCCACAATTCCTAAAATCTACACAATGAGTTGTGTTCGCTCAGGTGTTAGCTATTTAAACAGTTCCTCACTGGAACACAATAGGTTTTGTTGGACACAAGTGTATTCTAGGTGATAACAGTCTGTATAACCTTTTTTTCCTATGGCTGTATGTGTAGTTTTTGTTTATCCACTAAAACCATGTAAATATTTCCTTGTTTTTTGAGGAGATACACTATTGTTCCATCGAGTTTCTCTCACAATACATGCGTGTAAAAGTCTTCAATATTTGATGTAGTAGAAAAACTTGGAAAAACATGAGAACATCTATTTTGTTCTAAAGGTCTCCAAAAGGGCAACAGTCTAATAATTGCAATAATCATGGCTCATCTGCTTTCTTTTGAGGCCTAAGCGAATCTTACTTTTCTGCCAGTAAATATAAAATGTATTTTTTCATTAATCCACAACAAGCCCCTCTTGTGAAGTGTTCAAATGCCGGAAGTCACCAATGCAGAATGTTGAAGAAATATGGCTTCATTCGGGCCTTGCAAGTCTAGTTGTGGAGATGGATCCGGATTGTGGCTCTATGTTTAAAGGGTGTAGACACCTGCATATGGGTCTAATTCTTTGAGGGGAAAAAAAAAAAAAAGGGTTGGTGATTAATGTGTGCATCTCAGGGCCGTCATCCGTTGGTTGACGGGAAATGGATCACTCCGGGCACCTTTGGGTCTTGGCCGCCCTGGTGGGTTTTGTCCGTGTAGACTGGCCATCAGTAGTGTCCCTGGATCCCCCATATGGTTCCTTCTCTGGATGTTTCACATACGTTGGACTCTGGGTTCTGTTGACCGGCTCATGGACATCTTAGTCCTGTAAGGGAAAATGGATTCCATTAGAAAAGACATTTACATTCCCTTTTTTTTTTACATGATCTGCGTTTGAGATCTCAGTGTTAAACTGGTATCCTGGGCTTCCTCAGAGCCCCCCTTTTTTCCCATTGTGTCATCAGTCCTTTAACTAAACACTCTGGATAGCAGGACAATGTATGAAACTTTTGCCTCCAGGGCTCATTAACATGAGGACATTCATTTATAGCTGTGGATACCAGACATTAATGACTGTCTGACATTCTTCAGAACCATTTTTTCTTTTTAGCTTAATAGTAGCGGTTCTGGAATAATAACAATTAAAAACATTTTAGTTTGACATGTGACACTTACTGTCAGTAATAAAATATTTGACATTATCGTCAACCTTCTACTTGTGAGGAATAAAACAAATAAAATCTCCCCCCTTTGGGGTGTCAATACAACTCATTTGAGGCAATCAAACTACCTTATGCGGGTGACTGCTCATCTTTTACCAACATATCAAACCATTTAAGCCTCCTAATATTAATGTCTTTAGGGTTCGGTCTTCCTCTGGAATTACCGTCTTCGGCGACTTCTTGAAATTAGGCTGTTTGGAGCAACCTGTGTATGTCAGAGGAATGAAGTGACCACTGAAAAATAGGAGAATAATTAATATCTAACAACCACCCTCCCCTGGTAGGGATTTCAGGATCCTCATTGCTGTGACCTGGGGAAAAACATGGTGTTAGAACCTCTGCCTCTATACCTTTATTTAGTGCATTCCTCTGATTTCTTTTAACATAGTCGCCTTTAAAGGCTCTGTGGCCCTTGGCTGGCCATGGAATTTGCCCCTTGAAGGAGGGTTATTCACATTCCGTACAGCAATGAAACCGTGTAACATATCCATAATTTGATCTATTTTGGTTTCCGTATTGCTTACAGGTTTATCAGAATTGGGTCGTGGGACCTGGTTTCTGAAATTTCTAGGGACTACTGGCTCAGTTTGATCAAACATATCCCCATCAGAACCACTGTCTTGATTCTGGGATAGTTGTCTGGGCCTTAGTTGATCCCTATTTTTCTGGGGATCTTAGGGTGTCCTACCCTGTGGTTGCTCCCTATTTACCTGTGTAGGCCCCCTGGGGCCAATTACACTGGTGAGGGTGTCTACCCTTAGGTTTAAATCTGACCCATGCAAGATACACCCTATAGTTTCTTACAAACCTTGGGTCTGGATCCCTTGGGTGGTCTTGTACTCCCATTCTAAAGGGTGGTCTCTGCTTCCTACTTCTGTTTGGTGGGGTATCTGGTCTCCCGCTGGGGAAACTCTTTGGCATATCTCCTCTGACTATTTCAGCGTATGTCTTTTTCTGGGTTTAACATATAATGATTGAGGAGATACATGAGTTTCATCCATAAATTTAGTTAAGGGTTCTGGTCTCCCTTTGTTTTCACCAGTCTGTTGGATAGAGTACAAATTGTTACCCTCTTTTACCAAAGACTCCAGTGAATACCCCCCTTTGTAGTCTTTTGCTAAACTCACTTTTATGTAGTTAGGTAGGGCCTCGAACAACATGGATTTAAACTCAGGGTTATTGTAATCTGGCTCCTTTTCTGCTAAGTGGTAAGCACTTTTGAGCACAGCCAGAAATTCAGTGGGGCTTTGATTACTGGTACATCTGAGATTGTGTATAGATGCTCTAGCCGCGGTAACATTTTTGTACGGGCCAAATTATAGATAACAGTGGTGTTTAATTTCTTGCTATGAAGTACCATACAGCCCTTTTAAAGATTCGCAGAATCTATGGTGTTTGGTTTCAAATACCCACGGCAAGAAATTAATCCTAGATTGGTCATCATCTAGGCCTAAAGCTGATAAAGTATTTTCATAGGTCTCGATGTGGTCAATAATGCACATGGATCCCTCTTACTTAAAGACTGGGACAGCATCATTTACAAATGTTATTATTTCTGAGGTGTCTTGTTTAGGGGTGTCTGTCTCTTTCTCTGATCCCAAAGAAAACTGATTAAACCTACTTTCATGTGGTGGTTCAATTTTTACCCCCCTTTGCTCTACAGATGGCTTGGGGTAGGATATGGATTCATTTTCTGATCCCTCTCCATTTTCTAACTCCCAAACTTCAGATTGAGAGTCAGATTCTGGAGTATTGTCAGACTCTTCACTTTCAGGGTTAAGCATCTGAGCATTACCCTGGGGCACAAACTTCACTTGTTCTTTTAATTCTTCTGATTGCTCAATTAGGGATTCCTGTCCTGACCTAAGCTGATTTGTTTCTTCTTTTAGATTTCCACTGTATATTACTCGGCAACTTTCTAAATTTCCACTGCCTATTACTCGGCAACTTCCGTCAGGAGACTCATTTTCCTGCAGAAAACTCTCCCTCTCCTCTATTCATTCTTCCCACTATTTATTTATTTGGTGACAAAATTATTTTAGTGTTTTTTCTCAACTGTTCTTTTTTATCTTGCACTTCTATTATTAAACTGGGCTGGGATTCTAAGATATCACTCTCCTGTTGGGTATTTTGACATTTAAACTCTCTATGAAGATACATCAGGGTAATGCATCCTTCCAAAAGAATGTGATCAAGCCTTTTTATTCCCTTTGTCTCAGAGAAGCTGTCTGTGAGTTCATCGATTTGACCTTCCACGATCCACATGTCTTTTACTAAATGACTGGCGTGGTTTTTAAGGTCTCTAATGTCTTCTTCTAGATTAGTTTAATTAGACAAACTTTTTTCTGACGTGATCCGCCGTTTCCATTTTAGAAATTATTTCCAACATTTCCTGTACCTGTACCAATTTTCTTTGAGTTCTCTTACTACCACTAAAGGCTGTCTCTTGATAATCCCCATCAACATAAAATTCACTTTGACCAGACATTTTTTTTTTTTTTTGCAAACAAAAATTTTTTTTCCACAAATTATTAATTAATAATTTCATGCAAAATATTATGTATGTCACCACCATAACTATGATTGATCTTGTACAAAATATCGCTTCAATCTCAGCAGTGCCTCCGTTTATAATATGTTGTGCTTTTTAAGGACAGGTTTCCTGCACAGTAATTATTATTGCGTAATTTTTAACGAGGATATTTTTAAGATACAAAATCAATCTATATGACACAGTCTATGCATATGAAACTTATTAACAGAGACATGTGATCATACAAAATAGTTACATTTATTGGTTGACAAAAAACAAATATTCACATGAAATTAAGATACTGATTGGGTTACATGAACGTCTTGAAAATCAATAAAAACACTTGCAAAATGAGCGTACAGTCCCTTTGGCATAAAACCACCATGATAACTTCTCGGTAGAATCAATGACCTTGTGAAAATGACAGTGAAACAGAATGTCTGTATTTCACACGTCCAAGTGTTACTATACTGCAGGTAAGTAAGTGGTTAACAATGTGAAATAAATTAGACATTTGTTTTCTCAATAAAAGTGACAACTTTGCAAAAAGAAAAATATAATGAAAAATTGAATCTTTAGAGAAAAATCTACAAGATAAAATCAACATGACATAATTACCCATTCCAAGATGGCTACTAGTCTGGATTGCTGGTTACCAGAGTTAAGATGGCTGCCATGGCTTTCAAAATGGATCCTCTTAAAGAGGAATTACTTCTTGCAACCTCCGAGTTCCAAGTATCAGGTGTTGAGGAATCTTCATGAATGTAAAGTTATGTATTGATGCATGGTGCATGTATATCTCAGTATCTGAGAGTGTCAGTCTGTCTGGGAGTGTGTGTATCTCCCAGGGTCCCCCCTCAGGGTGTGTCCCTGAGCTTCCTCCTCATGGCATCTTACTTGCTTCTAAAATACCATCTCAGACAAGGAGATCATAAAATTATAATAAGCTCTGCACCAAAAGGTATGGCTTATTTTCTATTGGTTAACAAAACGTAATCATTTACCTCCCAGGGAGTTCCGTGAGTTTTAGGTAATATCACCTTCAACCACTAGGCGTGTCTAAGAGCAGAAAATGTGTTCTGAACTCTATTTTAAATGAAATGTTCAATTTTCATAATATGTATAATGGTGAGAAGAATATATGCCTTTATTCTGGTAATCGGTCTAATATAAAATACACTCAGTATAATTTTGATTAATCACTATTACATAAAAATGGTTAAATATATGTATATCTATAAATGTATATCTATAAAAACTGGTCTATCTATGAAAGACACATGTTGTTATATATATATTAATCAATATTACATAAAATGATTATCTATATGGATACATGTATAATTCTGGTATATCCACTGAATATTTGTTTATCGCAAGTTTTCTCCCATTTGTTTGTGAGTAGTTTTATTTATTTTTATTTCAGGTACTTATATAGCGCTATCAATTTACGCAGCGCTTTTACATATACATTGTACATTCACATCAGTCTTTTAAATAAAATATATTTGAGGATAATGCACAAGGTTGGTGCGCCCCTTTTTTCTTTTTCCCTCCAAAGAGCTGAAGTACCCTGAGTAATGTGCAGAGTCCATGGAGGAGAACAGAAGTAAGCAGTGCAGAGGTGAGACAGATAGTCACTTACTACTACACTCTGCATCACTACCTAAACTCTGCCTCACTAAGTACTGACCTCTGAACATTGTAGTAAGTGACAAAGAGCTCAGAAGTGACTCAGAGGTCAGTAGTAAGCGAGGCAAAGTTCAGGGGTCAGTAGTAATTAATGATCAGTTTAGGGATCAATAGTAATTAATGAAGAGTGCAAGGGATCAGTAGTAATAAACAGTTTGCCTTTTAGACTAATGTAGTGGTTTTCCCGCACCATGGGTACAGCGCAGTGTACCCACAATTTTTGTATGGGTTAGCTGTGTTTAACCATAGACTTCAATTATGTCCCATGGTTTTGATGCGCTTTTTGAAAGTGCACCAAAACCTCACTTTCAGTTTTTGGTTTCAGAAATTGCACCAAAACCGCCGGACATAATAGAAGTCCATAGTCATAACAAAGCGCAGCTAACCCACACGAGAAGCGTGGGTACACCGCGCTGCCCTCATGGTGTGGGAAAATTGTGTGAAGAGCGTGTGAAAGTGGCCTAATGGGGTAAGACCAAAACCATATTTTTTGGGTACAGGAAAGTTTGTTTTCTTTAACCACATCCCTTTAAGTCCCTCCAACTGTAGACACAATTTAGCCACCCCAAGCATTCCCTTTTGGGTTTTAGCTTTGGATGCGCATAATTTAATAGACTGCCCACACCTATGTGGTTCTATGCAACATGTCTATTTTTTTGGGATGTATAATCTTGTTTCCTATTACACCTCTATGTTCAACTTGTTCTACCTTGTCAACATATTTCTCTTTTTCTTCTTAATAAAAATCAAAGTGAAAGAAAACTCTGTACATCAAGGTTCTTAAAGGTAGCCTAATTTGTTGTATGGGTAGAACTCAAGCTTTGAAATGGAAAAAAAAACACATCACCACCATAGCTCTTCTCTCTCTTCAAATTTTAGGAAGCTCCTCCTCCCACTTGAGGGCACAACAATTATAGGAGATAATGCTGCTGGGTGTGTTTTATGGACATCTGCATCCAGTGCCACCTTTATTTGTCCAAACATGTCATTTTTATTCTAGAATGCATGATAAGAAACACAAGTGTATTATTTAAACAAAGCCTATTTATTATTTCACTTGTGATCTTGTGAAGAAAACTAGATACAAATACTAAGATCCTAGGATAGACTTCTGCGCTACTATCTTTAAACCATGTATAAATAGTGTATGAATTATTAAAGGTAATGCTGCAAAATCAAAAATAGTGAACACTTCTCACTACAAAAAACTTCAAAAATTGCACAATAAAACCAATTGTGTATGTGATTCCGCGCAATGCCTCTTAATATGCTGCTGCAATAAATAAATATATATATGCACAAATGAATACTTTCTAAAATAAGTGTAAAAATACTTCTTCAAAATAATAAATGTGTGTAGCACAGTTAATATATATTTTAGTATTTTGCTATTCCCATAAACAGAACGGATCGCTATCACCAACCGGACCATAAGGATTGCATATTTACTATGTCATATTTAATGGCACATTTACTGTGTCATTAAGGTGAGAGTTCTGGGAGCACTTAGCGGGGATATAAAATCACGAAAGTCACCAGATCTTCTATCAACGTATGCTCACTAATACCAGTCACAATTTATGTATATTTTTTGATGTATTAGCACTTCAGTCACGGTTTAACACACGTATGGACTATTACTAAAATACTAAAATACTAAAATATATATTAACTGTGCTACACACATTTATTATTTTGAAGAAGTATTTTTACACTAATTTTAGAAAGTATTCATTTGTGCATATATATATTTATTTATTGCAACAGCATATTAAGAGGCATTGCGCGGAATCACATACACAATTGGTTTTATTGTGCAATTTTAGATACAAATACTGTTAGTTGGGTTTAAGGACAGGTATGGAAAACGCACCTAGTGCACCTATAGTGGTTGCTAAACGTTTGTATGTTTTTAATCAAAATCACAAAAAAAACACAACATAAAAATAGAGCATCTGTTATAGACTGTATTCAATAAGAACTCCACCAAAAATTCTACCACTTTGGGAGTGGAAGACTACAAGCAACCCGCTTTCCTTCAAAACATAACATGTCAAAAGGTATATAACTTCATGAGTACATCTCAACTAACCACAGGGTCAGTCATATTAAGGGTTCCTACTGTACATGGATATTTTTGTAAGCCACTGCAAAGATACTTCGCTTACGGAAAAGCAGCATCATACCACAGTTTGTTGCAATACATACCCCTAAATAAATCTTTAATAGGGTATCCAGCTTTTATATCCATTTTGTTCTGGAAACCAATTTGTAGCCTAATATTTAAATAGGAGATAAAAATATTGAGTGGGCACATGCTTTAGGGTTTATTGCTCTATAAAAAACGCTTTCCATGAACTCTATTCTCATGAATGAGGGAGAGAATGTAACATGTAGATAATTCTCAACGTGGGTTAAAGTTCTGCTCTAAGCTACAGTTGGAGACCTAGAATCAGAGCAAGGTTCAGACAGACTGATACCACACATTATTCTGACAGCACTGAAATAAGCCAAATGGGGCTAAAATAGGGGTATGAGGCTGAGTGTTGAATACATCAGCTTGAACTGAGTGAAAATGTAATTTTAAAGAGAATGAGAAACTTGGTGAATAATGTGGGAGGAAAACATTTGGAACAAGGGCAAAGGTACAATTCTGATTTACCTCAGTGTCCCAATTACAGGGACTTAAGTTAAGGTCTTATGATATGTATTCCCAACTACAGGTGTCATAGCTACCACAACCTCAGCATGGGTATTGGTGAGATGACTCCAAAGAAGTGTAATCTAGGGCAAAGCACTGGCATCAGCACATACAGGACTTGGAGAAAAGTGCTCAGCAGGGGACTATTAAATGAACAGTGGCTTAATGGGATCATCAGTCTTGCACCTTTACCCCCCCCCCCCCCTCATCATCCTGGAATTATTCTTTAATTTATTTAGTAAGGCAAAGGTAAGGTAAAATGTATTGATTATGAATACAGTGAAAAAAAACACAGCGACCAATCAAATTTCAATTTACTATAGTCATATCAGAAAGATGAAATTGGGTTGGCACTGGTTTCTGCAAGTTGCACACACCCAATGCACAATTCTTCAGAATCCTTGTAAATAAATCTGTAAAATAGGTCCCATCGTTTCAAAATCTGAACTGTTGTTCCTTTTTAAGAATCGGAGTCTCATAAATGTGGAAAATTAAAGACCATTTCATACACACATTCTAAAGCCCTCACATTTCAAATCACTTACGATACCATTCAGCCAATTATACTGTTGATGTGAAGAATGATGAACCAAAGGTAGCTTCTTATGTTTGATATTTCTGACTCATACTAATTCTGAGTCATAAAAAAAACATTCAAACAAGCTACCATCTGTAAAAGCAGTTCTTCTCTATATGAGATTGATGTTTGCAGATGTCGGCTACCCTTGACACAGCCTCCCAGAGAGTAAATACTTGGCTAGCAGTTAAGCCAGGGGTGCTGTAGGCACTGAGCGGCTGTGGCCCTTTTTTCTGGAATAAACTCTAACATAGGCAACAGAAAGTCTGAAAACTGAGTGGCTTCTTCCAATGACCACTCATATTTTTCCACCAAGACATCAAACAGGCCCCAGTGCTTGAGATTGTGTATATGCCGAAGCTCTCCTGTGGAAAATAAGAGGATACAGTTACATCATATTTTATTTCATAACTTGCAATACTTATAAGATAAGAACAATATGAAAACTGTACATCAAAATATCAACAGATCCGGATATATTTGTTATGTTATAGGAAGTCTCAGTGTTTCCTGTAACATTCAAGCTTGGCCTGGCCACCCTCTGGCCTCTTAAACTTCCCAAATTTCTTAACGATGAGCACCCCCCTTGACAAA